>PPHD01020480.1:0-13633 GCA_002909625.1 Bambusicola thoracicus | reverse complement strand
GCCATTCCCTCTAGTCCTATCACTAGTCACACGACAGAAGAGGCCGACCACCAGCTCACCACAACCTCCCTTCAGGTAGTTATAGAGAGAGCAATGAAGTCCCCTGAGCCTCCTCTTCTCTAGACGGAACAGTCCCAGCTCCTTCAGCCGCTCCTCATAAGGCCTGTGCTCCAGACCCCTCACCAGTTTTGTTGCCCTTCTCTGGACACGCTCCAGGGCCTCTATGTGTTTCTTATAGCGAGGGGCCCAAAAGATAGTTGACACTTCTTCACTATCTTACGTAACGACCTGCAATATTAATTTAAACTGCTTTTTCCTTTTTCTTGGTCAAAGGTGACTGCTTTTGCTAAAGCAAGTTCTTTATTTTCTCAAATGCTGCTACTTCAGCATACACAGAAGCCACTGTACGGATGCAGCACAAGCTGCTCTGTGGCGGCCTGCTGCCAAGGTTGGCTTGGCTCCACTTATCACAGGGCTGCATCTTGCTCTGCACTGCTATAGCAGAGCTAATACTAAAAGGTTTTCTTCATCATGAAGATTACACAGGTCACTTAAACATCAGATTTCTATACAAGTGAGTTTTCTTCATCAATCAACTGTTAATTTTTCTTTTCTTCCTAAGGAATATTAACAAGCTAAAAACAAGCTGACGTTTGTGAGAACACTCCATTACTCTGCAATATTTTGCACCTCACTCTTGTCTGCTTACACATTCTTGAGACACTAATTTTAATCGCTGCTAGAAATATCAACCTCACCAGGGTCTGTAATTTTCCAGTGTTATGCTATCAACCTTCTACAGAACCTATGTTGCTGCTCCAAAAACATGCAGCTTTCTAGCCCAAATGGCTACATCTTGCCATATGTGAACAGAGCGTAAAACCAAGACCGTGCTCCAAATCCAGAGGCAAGGCAGCTGTACTGTTCTTGCTGCTACTGGAACATAGCCGGCTGTGTATTGTTACTGTGATAAACCCTGACAATTGACAAACATGGACTAATTTTGTCCCTCCTAGGTTTTGGTAAGTTCTCAAAAAAATAAAAATAAAAATAAAAAAATAAAAATAAAAATAAAAATAAGCATGATTCTGTATAAGAAAGACAGGAAAGATGCTGAGGACTCTGGTCTTCTCATGGCCAATAGCCAGCTGTTGTTTCTTTGAGGACAGACACGCTGAAAACTCAGCTTTTTCTTGCAGCAGTGAGAATCAGAGAAATGGGAAGGAACCCTTAAAATCATCTAGTTTCAACCCCCCTGCTATAGGCAGGGACACTTCCCTCTAGACCAGGTTGCTCCCATCCAGCCTGGCCTTGAGTGCTTCCAGGGAGGGGGCATCCACAGCCTCACAGGGCAACCTGTTCCAGTGTCTCACCGCCCTCACAGTAAAGAATTTCTTCCTAATACCTCATCTAAATCTACACTCTTCCAGTTTAAAGTCATTTCCCCTCCTCCTGATGCTACCTGCCCTTATTAAAAGTCCCTCCCCAGCTTTCCTGTAGCTCCCTTTCAGGTACTGGAAGGCCACTGTAAGGTCCCCTCGGAGCCTTCTCTTCTCCACTCTGAAGAGGCCCAACTCCCTCAGCCTGTCCTCATAGGGGAGGTGCTCCAACCCTCTGATCATCTTCATGGCCATCCTCTGGACCCACCCCAACAACTCCACCAATGCAGCTTTGATAATTCTTGAAGTATACCCTGGCATTCCTAGCTAGACAGGAGGCAAAATGGATAAACTGGAGTTTGGGACAGGCTGAGAACACTGAGCAGACACAGTTCTCCATGATAATTCAAAGCATCAGGACTGTGAGAAAAAGGTATTGATTAAAAAAAAAAAAAAAAAAAAAAACAGAACAGGAATGCAGAGATAATCTACCTCTTCCTAATAGGAATGGAGAGAATGCTTTGGGAGCTAATATTAACACTGATCTTTCAATCTTTCTGTGAACACCCACAGTTACCAATAACCCATCCTTCATCATTATCAGTGCCATGAAAAGAGTATCCTGCCAGGCTGCAATGGGACTGCTCTGCTATTGGTGTTAATACAACATCTGCACAAAGCACCACCTCTGCAGTGCCTTTCCATCTTGCAGCATGAACAGCTGGATGACAACATATGTCAGCTCACCATGTCACTGTCATAACAGGTCAAAATTGTAATGCTTTCAGCATTTATGCTTGAAGGTACCATGAAATGCTGAGTATTTCAGCAAGTGGAATTAATACCTCCAGCTCTACTCAGCACTTCCAGATCTCTTTGTATCCTTCTTGCAGACTCTTTGCTCTCCTTTAGTCCCGAATACCTACACTGAAGAACTAATCACAACACTTCGCATCACAGCTCTAACCTAGGGCAAAGAGCCAACTCAGAGTCAAAGAGCAGACTTCAAGAGCTGAAACACATAGGTTGCTACTAAAGTAATGCCTCCTGTTTATTTCCATGGAAACTACAACAGATACAAAGAGCACAATAATACTATTTGATAGAGGAAATTCTTGGCTACAAAGCACTATTTTTCAATGCAGCCACCATGACTCGCTGTGCATTTTTGCCAGCAACTAACAAGAGCCTGCATGCTGCATTCATAAGAACTGGAGCCAGTGGAGGTGACCCACTGCTGCTGTCACCACTGCTGAAATGCACCACCTCACTGTGCTCACGTCCACTGGCTGGTCTCCAGAGATGTTCAGTACGCACTGATGGATGGCAATGGGCGCAGTTCTTTTTCTGCATGGAGAAAATTCAGTGACACACCTCTGCTTCATCCACACTTCCATGTCAGACGCCATTGTGTCAGATTGCCCTTCTGCCGCCATCTGTTCTATGGCAACAACATGGAATGGAATACTGGTGGGAAGGTTCAACCTCTCCTGCCATACACCAACATCCTGGATGTCGTGGATCAACGTAATAAAAAGGAGGCATTACTTTCGGAGCAGCCCTCACGCAAAGGCCCCGTTTTGGGACATCCCACTGCTAAGCTGAGCATCAAAATGTATGTTAGGACTTCCAAGGAAGTCGGACAGGTGACGCGGGTCTCAGGCAGCCCTCCAGAAGCAGCCAGGTACTGCCCCCGCACCACAAGGAGCCGCACTGAAGGCACCTGCAGTGGGTTCGCGGCGCCTCTGAGAGCTAACTCATACAACCACGCAGAACTAAAACTCTTCCCGTCAGAACAAAAAAGATTAAACTGAAAACGAAAACACCCTGTCACGTGCGGGCTTAAAGAATGAAAATACAGTTTAAAAAGTGAGGTTTGTACCTCCTGCTTTCCAGGCTCACGCAGGCTGCTGACGCCACACGTGCCAAGCAACAGCGGCAGCCACCTTCACCTTCTCTTTCCCCTTTCCCCTCCCCGCCTCTGTCCCCGCGCTCCCCACGCCCAGGGCCGGAGGTACCCAGGACCCCGGCCCCAGCGCTGCTCCGCGCAGCCTCCGGCTCCCCAACGCGGCGTGCCGGAGGTACCGCCTGGCCCACGCTGCGCCACGGCCCCACCGATCGGGGGAACGCCGCGCGTAGGGCCCAGCTCCGCCGCCGTCCTCCAAACCCCGCAGCCCAATCGCGCTCACCGCCGCGGCGTCCCGCTCCGCAGCCCCGCTCCCGCCGCTTCCGGCGCCGCTCGGGCGTTAACGGAAGCGCCCGGCTCGCTCGCAACGCTCGGCGCGAGTCGTCGCGCGTCAGCGGAAGAGCGGGTTGGGCCGAGCCGGGCCGGGTCGGGCAGTGCGGGCCGTTGTGTCGCAGCATGGGCGCCAGTGCGCGCTGAGCGCCGCTGTGCCGGGTAGGGCCGCCGCGGAGCCGGGGGGAGGCGGCTGTGCGTGGGCCGCGGCACGGCGCAGGGGACCGTGCTGGGCTCGCTGAGTGCGGCGTGTGGGGCGGCAATGGCGGCGCGCTGCGCAGGGCTCGGTGGGCGGCAGGGACAGCCCGTGTCGCGCTGCGGGAGCCGTGGGGGCACCGCGCGTGCGTGCGGCTGAGGGCTGCGGTGCGCGCCGTGGAAGTTTGTTGACGGACTGCTGCTCTCGACCTCGGTGTCGATTTGGCCATCGTTATCCTGGGCCACACCAAAGCGGGGTGGCCAGCAGGGTGAGGGAGCTGCTTGTTCCCCTCTGCTCTGCCCACGTGAAGCACCAACTGGAGTACCACGCAGGCCTGGGCCCCCAGCACGGGGAAGATAAGGGTCCAGAGGAGGGCCGTGAAGGCAATCAGAGCACTTGGAGCACTTCTCCTGTGAGAAATAAAACATGGCGTTTTAAGCGTCAAGGTAGAAGTTAGGCCTGAGCGAGCGTGTCTGGACTGAGTGGTTTATCCACAAATCATTTATATGTCTTTAATTCAGTAAGTCACAGTTACTGCTGTGTATTTAAGGCAAGCAAAAAATGTATGCGTAAGTTGCAATTTTGTTTGTGAGGTATGAAAATATTGGTAAATTCAGACCTCATTTGATGCTACAGATCCATCTGAACTGTTTTGGTGATGTCCTTTTTCTATTCTGGCCTGCAGCAGCGTAGGAAAACCAATTACTGAAATGAATCATTGTCTTTTCTTCTGATGTTCTCAACGTGAGTGATAGGCATGGCACTATCTTGGGTTCAAGCAAAGCGTACTTCTGTAATCAGTGTATTTTGCAGGGGACTGCATCGTTACTGACAGATGGTTCTCATCAAAGAACGGCTTCTTTGTGTTGTTGGAAAAGACCAAAAAGGTTGGATTCAAGCAGTCATGCTGGTGGCAGACATCTCCATCCCAAAACTTAGTGTGAGAAAATAATAAATGAAGAAAGCATTAATATTGCAGAGAGGCTGTTACATTAATGGGAGTTCTGCTCAACCCCGTGGAGATAATGTACTGGCTTCCAGCAGGTGCTTTAAAGTTAAGTATCCAAGCAGTACCTTGAAGACTGGGGAAGCCACGTAAAAGCATTCATTAAAAAACAAAAATGTTTCCATTTGCCGAGGAGCTGTAGCGGGGTATAGAAGCCAGATTATGTGTGACTCTCAGGTGGCTCCTGTGGTACTAGATAGCTCAGGTGCTTGTTTTCATTTTCATATTTAATTTTTATTTTTCTTGTGTTAGCCCGTGAAGTGAAATCCTATAGAGTAGACAGGCTGGTGATGAAGGAGAAAGAATGTAACGAGAATGTTGAACTTGTATTGGACTGTTAATGGTGTTAGAGAGTTCCTGAAGTAAAAGGGCTCTGAGCCTTGCGATGGAAGAGTTTATATGTAAACATGAAGCTGCTATATCATGATGGGTGTCTATTAGTAGAGAAACAAAACAAAAACCTATTCTTCATATCCCAACAGTGGCTTTGAGGTAATTTTTGTTTGTTTTAAAAAGGGAGATCTTTTTGTTAAGGTTTATAGGGGTGGGAAGAACTGTGGTAGTAGTTGGATCTAAAATTGCCTTTGTACCATTGTATTCACAATAGGTAACAAGAGATCTGTGCTTTTAACATACTTAAGCTTTTGGAAAGATTGATTTCTGTAAACTCATTATAAACCATCCCAGTGGCCCGTAGTATTTAGAGCAGGATGCTGTCCTGCAGATCCTGAAGCCATAGATTTGAAGCTTCACCAACTGGAAGGTGGGACTGGCACTGTAGCCTTACGGTTGCTTCTTGTTTTATTAGAACTGTTGTGTGTTGAAGGTAAGGTGACTGAAATACCAGCGCTGTAGCCCTGAACAATACCATTATGTAGGCAGTCAGAACTACAGCACTGATTCACTTAAAGTTTTCCAGGGAACTGGAAACAAAGCTAAGCCTTAACTGACCAGCAGGCTGCAACTTTTCAGTTTGCACCTGAAGAAAGTAGTGTACAGCTAAAAACTGCGATTTTCTAGCTTGTGTTGATAGTAGTTTTGTATTGGCTGAGCAATTAGGCTTGTAGTAATCTTCGTATGACATATTGCTTCCTTTTTGGAGGCTTGCACAGCAGTGCTGTGAGATATGCGAGCTGGCTGGTGCCCAGTCACACTAGTCTCACTGGCATCTGTTCATTAATACACATCCTGCTTGATCTCCAGCTATAAGGTGCTCCAGCTTCTGTCATTTTAGGCAGGGTAAATTGCTATCTACAGCCATGTGATGGTTCACCTCTGCTGTTACAAAATATCTCACTGGTGATACACCATAATGCAGCACTGAGGGAGTGCTTACCATGTCCTTTGCATTGAGCTGCCTGTCTGGAACTGCACTTGGAGCCATCTATTTGCATGGCACGGTGCCGGCTCTGGTTAGGCTTGTCAAGGATACTAATGCCAAGCAGCAAGGAATTTGGGATAATGAATCAAGGCTGTATAACACCAGATGCAATGCGTGGCCTTTCTTGCAAATTTATTCTGTTTTCGTTTGCTTAACCTTTATGTTGCCATTTCCATTGGTGCCAAAAAAACAGTCTCTGAATGTGGAGAAACTCAAAATTCAATCACTTAGAAACCAAGGCTTAAATGAGTTGTGATACATTAAGCTTGTCAGAAAGGAGAAACAAAACCGTTAGATAACAGGTTTCTGCTAGGAGCGTTGTATCTTCAATTACTAAATGTTGAAATGCTAGAAAATAACCAAAGATGGATTAGAGTCTGACATTAGTTACTTTGTTGGCAACTGAGGCTTTCATTTAATCAAACTCCCTACCCAGAAAGTCCTTTAACATGCTGTATGTGTTCCATGATGGATATTGATTTATTCGGTTTCTTTCATCCTTTCATCAGCTTTCGTCTGCATTTTAAAATGAATTGGTCTTATAGAAATGTCTTGATCTCAGTACGGCAGGCAGCTAGGAAGCAGGGCTACCAAGAAAAGGGAGTAAGGCTGCAGGAAACGGGATAAGTAGGTATTAATTGGGCTGTGGAGGGAATTTTTCTTGCTGTGTTCTTTGGTGTCCTTTATTTGATCTTGCATTTTACTCGTTTGGACCAGATCCTCTCTACTGATTGGATCAGAAGCAAAAAGAGTTTTCCACAGGCTTTGGTACCACTTAACATTTTAGGGAAAGTCCAAACATGAAGAAAAACTCTTTTTAAAGTTAATTCAGTCATCTGTTGCTTTGTGTAAGATAACATGTATGTAGTTACGAGACAGGATGAGGTGAGAGTCATAGAATGATTTGGGTTGGAAGAGACCATCCGGTTCCAACCCTGTGCCCTGGGTAGAATTGCTACGCAGTAACTGTATCAGATTGCCCAGGGCCCCTTCCAGCCTGGCCTTGAACACCTCCACGGATGGGGCATCTCCAGCTTCTCTGGGCAGGTATCCCAGTGCCTCACTGCCCTCCAAGTAAAGACTTTCTTCCTTGTCCTATCGCTATCTGCCTATGTAACAAGTTGGTCTCCCTGCTGTCTATAAGCTCCTCTCAAAGAGGAGTGGAAGGCCTCAGTGGAATCTCTCTGGAGCCTTCTCTTCTCCAGGCAGAACGAGCCCAGCTCCCTCAGCCTTTCTACGTAGGAGAGCTGCTCTGATCATCTTCCTGACCCTCCTCTGGACTCGCTGCAATAACTCTGCATCCTTGTGCTGGGGGCACCGACCTGGGCACAGCACTCCACATGAGGCCTCACAAGGGCAGAG
Source organism: Bambusicola thoracicus (assembly GCA_002909625.1). NCBI lineage: Eukaryota > Metazoa > Chordata > Aves > Galliformes > Phasianidae > Bambusicola > Bambusicola thoracicus. The sequence continues at coordinate 6,073 of PPHD01020480.1, read as the reverse complement.
CAGAGGAGGACAATCATGCCCTCGCCTTGCTGGCCACGCAGCATGTAGAAAATCTTTTAAAATTGTCTCATTATTTCTAGGTGTAGTCTTGGGTACTCGGCATCTACAACTTAAAAAGAGGTTAGGATAGAAAATGTCTGTGGATTTTCCATGGTTCCTGCTGGTATAAATCTGCTTAATCAGGAGGAGGAGTGTCTCTGAGGAAGATGCTGCCCGTAACTCGCTCTGGAAATCTACAATTACAGAACAGTGTAGAAGCCCAAGTAATGAATTCAGGAGGAAATATGTGCTGTCTTGACAGCTGAGATATACTTTTTAAAGCCAATGCAGTTTCTTTTCTTTCTTCCCAGTGGTTAGGACTCTGCTTTAGGGAAGCTTTTCTTTTTTTCCTTAACCAAATGTGGTTTAGTCTGTGCTGAATCCAGCTGAGCTGGAACTAGTGAAAAGAGTCAGATCATAGTGGTACTTGAATGAAGGTTATTAATTTCACATATTGGCCAGAATGTTTAATAAATGCAGATAGAGCCTTAGTACACTAACTTGCCAGTTATTGGTTGACTGGGACAGGAAAAAATATACTTTAGAGCAGGGAAGGGGGAAGAACATAAGGGCAAACATGGATTTCATGTAAAAATGATGAAAGGGAGATGAAAGCTGTGCTTTCTTGCATTTTTATCATGGCCAGCTGTGTTTGAAAAACAATTTGGAAAAAACTGAAAAGCCTTACAGCTGTTTTGTTGAGCTTTTTTAATTGCTTGCATTTTGAATACAGTTTAATTCATTGTTCTTTCTTCTTTCATCAGGAAAATGAGTGGAGGGTTGGCACCAAGCAAAAGCACAGTGTATGTGTCCAATTTACCCTTCGCTTTGACAAACAATGATCTATATAGGGTAAGTTTTTAAGAGCCATATTGCTTAGACTAAACTTAATGACAACAATTTTGAGTATAAATACAATATTGATACGGATCTCTTCAAAAAGTTTATCTCAATAAATTTATTAATAATTAAATGTAATTGTCCGTTGTTAAATCTTTTTATTTTGTTCTGTATTTCAGATTTTTTCCAAGTATGGAAAAGTTGTCAAGTAAGTGATCTGATTATAGCCTGTTACTTTTGAAGTTCTCATCTTCAGATATTGGATGTCTTTGCTTGACTTGAACGTATTGTGCTCTTTATAATTTAAGCATTAAATGTATAACTGTATTGAAGTCCTGTTCATTTTTAATGAAGTGTAAATTTAATAACTGGGAGTTCTTGCACATACGCTGTGAGAGTATCTGCACTGGAGACAAGTACTGTTGGTAATCACTTCTCAAGAGCAAGTAGAATGTTGATATATAGCAGTAATCTTTTCTCTAAAGTAGCTGAACCAATATTCTGCTGGTAAGTGCTTCCAGGCTGATAACTGTAGGAGTGGAAGCTTCTACATGTGTGAACTAGATGTCACAATTATTACAACCAGTTTCCACAACTGCAATGTACAATTCCTCTGTGGTTCTAGGTTGATTTGTTATTGTCACTGTTTAAGATGAGACATAAGGCTGCATGATAACCTCTCTTTATATGTGCAATATTCATGAATAAGACTTGGGAATACCTGTCTCCATGTTGAAATAGTAGAAATAAATGCCACGATAAGAAACTTGCTGGGTTTGTATGCTCTGTTTTTAACTGATCGGAGTAACAAAACTAGACTTGAGTTTTCAACTCTGTATGAGCAAATAACTGCTCTAACATTCACTGGCTGCTGTAATCACTTCTGATATATAGAGCTATTCAAAGTTTGTGAAGTCTCAGCATTGTGTTTCAGTGGATATAATAGCAGGAAATGCCAATCAGGCTATGACTTCAGAAAGACATACAGGAGAGGAAAGCCCTTATGTAGGGTTCTGAAAGATGTGCAGTGACCAGTGCAGCTGGGCAGCTTCAGTCTTTCTTTCCAGGTTCGGGGTACTTGACCTGTTTTAGCTGATTGCTGAACGACTGACTTAGAAAAAACCTGTTGTAGTAACATTGGTGTTTAATAACTATCGATGAACCTATTCTTCATAAATTTGTCACTTCTGACCTCCCTGCTATCCTTTGGTAAGGAGTTCCACAATCTAAAAGTATGTATGTGGCGTGTATGTGGGGAGTAGGGGTCTTCTTCTGCTTTGGCTTTTGGACTTGTTTGGATACTTAACTGCATGAAGTAATGACTGTATGATATGTTGCTTGTTTTAAAGGTGCTATAGCAGCCTTTCTCTTTCCTGTTAATAGTTTCTAGTGGTTTTACCTAACAAATGCCACAGAAATGGTATTTTCAGATGCCTGTACTGAAGAAATCCTGTCCTGCATTATTTGAGAAGCTGAGTAACTTAGAACTCACAGCTCTATCTGCATGGTTTCTGTTTTCCTCGCCTCCGTATTACTTCACAAAAAAAAAAAAAATCACTTCCTAATACCTATTTTTTCCTGACGTTTTGCCTATTTACTGTCAGAAATGTAATTAACTGCAGTCTCACAGAATAGCATGCATAAAATGCTATTGTGGAACAACTTTGTGTTTAGCAAAAATTGCTGCTTAAGCCTTTGGCCCTTTGCAAGCTGACGTGACTCTCAACAGCGTAGACAGAATGGGATTTTACTGCCTTTTCAGCTTCGCTATGATAAGTGATCCTTGTTAGTGTTAGTTTCCTATTTGTAACTGTTTATTAATTCCCAAGAAAAATCTTTTCAAAAGTGAGCTCATGTTCTGGAGAGTCTTTGTTCAGGGACGTTAAACGCTTCATTTCACAGAAAGTTTTATAGTTTCAATTGAATCAGTTCTAACTTAACTGAAGAAGTTTTAATTGGCTTTTTTTGAGGTGTGACTTGACTCAGCAAAATCATACTGACTCCTCTTTCTTACTACGCTTTTCGTCTCAGTATATGCTGATTATGAGTTCAGCTCAGTTTTTTTCAGTGGGAAGTCAGACTTCCTAGGGTTCCAAGAAGCTGCTGACTTATTAAAGGTCTGTCACACATATCTGTTTCTGTTGTGTCATTAATTGGTGCATTAACATCCCAATCAGAAGTCTGACAGTGATTTTAGGGTTCCACAGGAACATTCTCTTGGGAGAATAACTTGTCAAAAGAACTAATCGAATTGGTCTAAACTCAGTTTTATTGACTCTTCAACACACTGTTGGGTGCATCCTTGCCAAAGAGGCTTTGATACAAAACCTGTTCTATGCTCTATCTGTCTATACTTCCATGTGGGGGAAAACTGAGCATTTTTACTGAGCTTTTGTCTCACACATCCTACTACATAGATCATCTGTTATACTTTTTTTTTCTAGTACAGTTTCTGTTTTTGAACTGTTCAGAGTTGGTTGGTTGGGTTGAGTTGAGATTATTTATTGGTTTTACTACTACTTATGATTTTATATTACCCTTATGGCTGAACCTTGTTCTACCCGCTAAGTGAGACACAGGCAGGAGTTTATTTTTCTAGCTTTGAGCATATATTTTTACATGGAGGCAGACTGCCATCCTGTTTCCCACTGATGTTTTCTAGGACTAAATACAATTGACATAAGAGCAAAAGAATCAAAGTTGGGTGGTTTTCATTCTTTTTCTTTGGGTTTACTGGGTAAAAGTCTTAAATTTCCTACTGTCTCTGTTGTTTCCAATGTCAGACTGAAGATTTGGCTTTGTGTAATGTAAATTGACACGTGTATCCATAACCTGCCTGGGTTCCATTTGGAGATACTTGTAGAAAAATACCGCGCAATACCTATGGTTTTCCACTGTGTACCTGTTTGGCTAGTTGGTCCTGCAACAGTGTATACTCTGTTTGGATGCAGTTCAATACACTGCCTTTTCAGCAATTACAGCAATGGTCAAGATTACTCCTGAATTTTAATTTCACCTCCAGTATGTATAACTCCCTCCAGTTACACTGTCTGCGAATCTATAGTGTATGTTCTTCATTCTGAAGCCGTTCAAGATTATAAAGCACAGTACTGGACTAGAATGATGTAGAGAGACTCCTCAGTCTCTCCACAGATACTTTCAAATCATCTTTCTCAAAAAATTGTCTCTAAGACGATCTTAGCCTGTCAGTAATATGGTTATATGTTTTCAGAGTTACTATTATGAAAGACAAAGACACCAGGAAGAGCAAAGGAGTTGCCTTTATTTTGTTTTTGGATAAAGAATCTGCACAGAACTGTTCCCGGGCACTCAATAACAAACAGGTAAGTTAGGGAAAGTTGTTGTGGTGGAAGGGTAGGGTTTGCACTTCCAAAAATTTACTTTTTTCTCGTATTTGCTGTAGCTGTTTGGAAGAGTAATAAAAGCGAGTATTGCCATTGATAATGGAAGAGCAGCCGAATTCATCCGCAGGCGGAACTACTTTGATAAGTCAAAATGTTACGAATGTGGGGTGAGTAAAGCCAAAAATAGAGCAACGTATTCATATTTTGACTTCCAGCTTATTTCTTCAGTTTCACCACTGATAATACTATGGTGTTAAACAGTGTTTGCTGTTGGTGTTATCAACTTGCATAGCAGCTTTACCATTGTCCAGAATGACAAAACCTTTTGGGTGATTTTTGAGGGGTGGGGGAAAAACGTGCTTGCAACAACTGCTTAACGTGCTGATGAGCAAGACAAAGCATTATTGTAATGTTATATGAGAAGGAACAGCTCCTAATCTTTGTTTCAAAATATTCCTATTTGTAACATTTTTGAGACCAAAGATGCTGACTCAGTCATATTTCTTAAACTTTTAACACTGAAGTTTGTATCTCATCATGAGCATAAACCATGCTGTCCTGTATTCTGATGTTGCAGCAGCAACTAAAGTTAATCTGGCTCGCACATAGTTGTTCTGAATTTGCAATTAAACGTGCATATCACCACCAATCTCTTTGTTTCCATGGCAAGCTTATAAAGAGTTTGTCTTCTGTGTGCTAATTCAGCATTCCATTTATCTTATTAATTGCTTCAATTTTTTTCCCTTGTGAACTGTCTTCCATTAACTTCCCTCATTATATGTTTCAACATGTAGTGGTTGGTAATGATTTTTGTTAATTAATATTTCTTTTCCTACAAGGAAGCAGGACACTTAAGTTATGCTTGTCCTAAAAATATGCTGGGAGAGCGGGAGCCACCAAAGAAAAAAGAAAAGAAGAAGAGAAAGAAAGTCGTTGAACCGGAAGAAATGTATGTACATTTATTTACACATTACTGCTTTATTTAAGCGGCTTTTTCATATGGAACACTTAAAGATTTCTGTATTTTTCTCTCTCTGCACAATGAAGTGAGGAAGAAGAAGAAAGTGAAGAGGAAGGAGAAGATCCTGCTCTAGACAGCCTCAGCCAGGCCATAGCTGTTCAGGTACAAAATCAAACTGTTGCACATTTATTTCTAAATGGAAAACTGCCTCCTTCTCTTAGCTTCTCAAAAGCTATCTTGTAGACCTTGTGATGCACTTTGCCTGACAGTAGCTGGTGACTGTAGTTGGTATTGCAGGCGTGCTCAGTTTTGTTTTTTGGTTGTTTGTTTGTTCTAATAATTACTGTTTTTATTTTTGAGTTCCCTGACAAATCTTCTGTGGTGGTCCATTAGGTTTTCAATCCACAGCTACCTCTTTATTCTGGTAACTGAGAACCCCAGAAAGAGTGTGTGTATGAATAGGTACATCCTTTGCCCTCACTCACTAGAATACCCTGCTTCTGGAGTCCTCTGCCTAATATACAGCACTGCTGTATATAACAGAACTTTCCTCTTGAAACATATTTATAGCAGTTTCTGTTAGGTAGATAGTAATACAGCTGTCAGACTATCTGTCTTTAATACTTCCTTACAGGCTCTTACTTCACTACACGGTGCAAGCCTGAACTGGTGTTCAGATGTCATGACTTTCCAGTCCCCAGCTGTCCTCTGTATACCCACACTGCCCAAAAAAATCCTTGGACTTCTTTAAAGATAACTTTGTCCCAAATATGACTTTATTGATGTGCAACAGATTTACAGGACGTTGTTGGAAAAAAATTGTGCAGATATGCAGAATTATACCCCCACTTGCATCCCAAAAAACCCT
>PPHD01020478.1:0-13633 GCA_002909625.1 Bambusicola thoracicus | reverse complement strand
ATAAGCAAAAAAACATGAGCCAGTGAGCATGTACATAATGTGTAATAAGGACTATTTAAATTCCAGCTGGGCAGACTGAAGGAGCTGAGCTCCAGCTGCTCAGGAGCTCTAGCACAGACTTATAGAGCAGAGGGCAATTCAAAATAAGCATTATACATACACACAGCCACATCGCTGAACACCATTATCACATTGTTTGTATTGCATGTCCTTGTGCTTTGATTTATGCCTCTTGCTAGGTTGCATAGGTCTGTTAAATATCTTTGGCAGGAAATCTCTTTCTCTTATGTGTACTGTGTATGTTTTGCCTCTTACAACATACTAAACAGTCCATGTAAGAAAAGTTTGTGAAATATTGATACCGTACCAGGAATGTAAGTGCAGGGGGAACAGACAGAATATTACATGATGTTGTGAGGCAGCCCCACGTTTCAGTGAGATGTCTGGATAAATAGTTCTGTAGAAATCCTGCAGCTTGCTGTATATAAAGTCGATCTCAGGTGTTTTCATGCTCGCTGTGGTTATCTTTCCCAGTTTTTTTAGTTTCTGAGCATAAACTGATAGCAAAGCTTCTACAAATTATTTAAGTGAGAGGTTCTGCTCTGTTTTTAAATGGGAGACATTGCTCCTTGTTGCGGTAATTCTGAGGGGCAAGGAGAGCCAGCCTTCCCTGCTTCATGTTGATCTCTTTGCAGCATTCACTGGCCAAGTTTTCAGCAGTTTTTTCAATCAATCATTCCTTTCAGATGGGACACCACATGGCGCTGGGTTTTGCCACATCAGCTGATTCCATCACCTTGCACGAAATGAACTTACTCCTGCATATCTTCGGGGCTTTGTAACTCAACATTGCCTACGCCTGACCGGGGGTTAAATTAGCAAGCAAAGCACATAGCTGGAGAAAGACACTAATTCTGCCCACTGTGAACAAATGGCAGCAGCTAGGTGCAGGCCTCCCAGTCCCAAAACAGAGCTTATTTCTACCTCTTCACTTTCGTTTTTTTTCTCTGTGGATAAGGGTCAGAGCCCACAGTGTCCTGTAGCCCAGTGTTTCTGCTTTGTGTTACGTTAACTTTTTCTTATCAGCTCTTTTCCTTTGACTGAAGCCAAACAGCAAACTGAAAATGAGTCCTTTGTCTATTAGAGCGTGAGTCAGTGAGAAAGAATACCTTTGCGGTTCTTAGGAAATAATTGGGTAATATTATAGCAGGACCTCCCAAGAAAACCGTGGTAACACGCTTTCAGAGCAGAAAGGGGGAAATTGTTTCACTGGAGCCTTTAAGCAGTTGAATCTGCGGCCTTCAGGTGAACAAACAGCACGTGGGCAGCAAGGAATAAATCAGGAATTTCTTCATCTGCGTTGCTCCTGTCCTGAGCTCTACAATTTTGCAAACAATTTTGAGCATTTCAAACTTTGAAGTTATTTTTATCCTCTAAGAAGTAGCTTCCACACAAAGAGTGGTTGCTAATGTATTATAAACTAGGATTAGCTTAATTAGGGACTTCACAAGAAAGTAATGACTATTTAAGCCCTGAAAACAAGCTAATTATTTTGTATCACATTGTTGCTAACACTGTTCTTGGTTCTCTTTAGGTGAATGTTCAAAAAGATGTACGGCTAATTAACAGGTATCCTCCAATCACTTCACCATTTATTTTTTTTTTCACAAAATACTAAAATTTGTCTACTATGCAACACTTCCTGTGTATATACATTATTATTCAAGTTAATTGATAGCATGATTCAGTGCTTTCTAATTTCACCATCAAAGTCACTGGTAGAGTAGCAGGGGATCCAACGGTGCTTTTATCCAGCTGAATATCCCATTATTTGTGCCACATATTTTCCTATTCTTTTTAATTTACTTTCACGCAATCCATTCAGAAATGTGAAATAAATCCAGTAGTACCCAAAGGTCTGAAAGAGCATATCTTCCCAATGGTCCTTATCCTTCAATTCCACTGCACAGCACTGTGCTTGGACTTATGTTCTACAACAGATGTTGGGAGTGCAAGGTCCATAAAATCTATGTGCTTAATATAATGCAGTGTAATGTCATCCTATGGCAGCTTTCTGTAACTGTTGTATTTAAAAGCATAGGGAATATCTCGCATTTAATTCTAACTATGTCTCTCCTTTATCTGTATACGATAGTTGACTTTTCTTTGATATTTTTTTTAGCATCTTCTGTTGTTACTTTTCCTATTCAATGTTTTTCATTGTTATGCTGCCTCATTTTATCTGTTCTTTTCGTTCCTTCAACAGTTTTCACACGCATTCATATACATCTTGTATTCCAAGGTCTCACTTGATGTATTTGCAGTTAATGACTCAGTTCATCCTGACACACAAATTCTTACAAAGTGATGATAGATTTCCATAAAAGAGCGCTGAAACTGGGGCAGAAAAACCCAGTTCTACTTCTATCAGGCACACCGGTTCTGGTTCACCCTAAATTTCCCGTGATGTTTGTTGATCCAAATCCCTGCCGTCCCACCTTCAAAACAAACGATATTGTGATACATGTAGAGGGATATGATATAAAAGCATGCATTGACAGTAAATGTAAATATATCTATCTTAAATGGAACAATGCAGGCATAAGCATTCTGTGCCAACCAAATGGCTGATGGACAATGATTATGCCATTATTAAGCATCTAAGCAGCTTCTGCTGCAAGGTACCATCAATTCAAAACCATTAAGCTTCATTAGTGAGCTGGTGCTTTTAAAAGAGCCCCTCTGAATGTCCCAGATGAAGGCCCATTCAATAAGGACTGATAGCCTTGCAGCTCGGCTGCATACTTGCTCGGGCTTTTATTCCATCTTGAATTTCCCAGGGTGTCATCTTATCTAATCACCACTTGGCAATGCTGGCTCCAGAAGAAATCTCCCATAGAAAATGAGAGTTCATGAGTCTGTCTCCTGCTTGAAAATGCTGATGAATAGCAGCACGTCGCAGCACCAGTCAGCTCGCTGGGAAAGGTAGAAGGCTCTGAAGGAGCAGAAATCTGGCTCTTAGCTTAATTTTATGTCGGGGCTTCTTTGGGTCTCGACTGGCCCAGTTGAAGGGATATTAAGGGGGAAGTCACAAAGAAATCATTTCTCCTTCCCTGAGCAGCAGCCAGGCAGCAGTTACACCTGTGTGCAAGCAGCTGCCTGACAGTCCTAGCTTCTCCTTCTGCCATTCCCACGCCATTGCCATTTATTACTGTCATAACTTGATGCTTATTAATTTCATGTTCAATATCTTGATCATAAAACAAATCCCAGCCTGCATTTATGATCACTTTAATCATCACCTTCCCATAAGCTGAGTTCCATGTGCGGGGCAGCCCTGGCAGCCCACCTTGGCTCCAGCCCCTTCTCATGCGCCTCAGGCTGATGAAACAGTTAGTTTTTTTATATCTCTTATTGACATTGTGATCCCAAGAGCATGGTTTGAGTTAAATATTTGCTTATTATAATTGCATGTTCCACATGCTAGAAGCAATTTCTGTGTTATATTACTGGTACAACACTCTGCACTGTGGAACTCTCACTAATAAGGAATCAAACTCAATCAGACCAAAGCTATTCATATGAATGACTAACGTTGCTTGATATCATCTGTAATGCAATAAACGGAGTGTTTGCTACAATGCTGTTACATCAGGGATAAGCATAACCTACCTGTTATCCATCACTTCAATCACAGAAATGTTGTGACCAGATTTAATTACATCTTAGGTTTTTTCCACATTACAGCTTAAAAAGAATCATCAGTTTAAACGTCTTTTTTTTTTTTTTTTTACAAAGCTGTGAATGTCACCAAGAAAGTTTGCTCACACTGCCTCGGTGCCTTCCCATCACAAGCAGCAGCAATGCTGGCTGCAGAACACGACCTCTCAAAGCAATACTATGCGTTATGGATTGTATTGCATCACTTTTCCAAAAAAGGGATTTATAAAAATAAAAGCATTTCCAAGTCAAATACATGAAACGTTCCTCATGGGAGGTTTTTTTTTAAATGCAGCTTTGGGGGAATGCCTGTAATTGCTCTATTACACACTCTTACGCTTGGAAAACTGATTTCTGAATCTGAAAATAAATCAATCTGGGCTTTTTTCAGCAGTAAGGATAGGCAGGAAATGTGTTTGCTTTTGACAACAGGAATAACTTTTGCACATAAGTAACTTCTAGGTCTCTAAAGTTCACTGAGAATGGCCTTTACCTTAAAGCATGACTGCACCCCAGCCAAGGGGACAACGTGACACACAAAGGAGGTGACCCTGCAGCGCGACAGATCTGAATGCACAGAGTACAGATGGAGCATCTCCAAGGGATGCGGTCTGAGGAATCACAAGGTGAGCCAGAGTGGGCCATTCTCGGCCTTGGAGTAATGTAAAGAGAGCACACTGCAGTCTTATGGGAGGGGGAGAAAGATGAGAAAAGAGAAAGTGAAAGCAGGTCACGTCCTCTGGCCCCAGAGGAGGAGTAGGAATAGCCTGGGTAGTACTGAGAGCACCGGAAGAAAGGGCAGAGAACTCATTGTGTGAAGGAGTTACTTTAAAGGAAATCCTCTATTCTCATCAGCAGAAAGGCTCTGTGTGTGCAGCCACCCCAAGGATCTGAGGGAAACTGTGCGAGATGGATGGGGTTGTTGGTCCCAGACAGCTCCAACTCCAGGTATGAGGAAGGGGCTGTGCCCTGCTCCAGCCCACCAAGCTCCTCAGGGTGCTCTGACAGCACAAAGCAGATTTCACCAGTAATAACAGGAGTTGTGGCAGTATCAGCCTGACAGCAGGTTGAGTATTAGGAAACATTTCTTCTCTAAAAGAACGGTGAAGTGGCACAGGCTGCCCAGAGAGTGGTGGGGTCACTATCCCTGAGGGTGCTCAAGAACCATGGGGATGTGACACTGAGGGATGTGGGCAGTGGGCATGGTGGGGTGGGCCGCGGTTGTGCTTCGGGATCTGAGAGGTCTTTCCCAACCTTCATGATCCTGTGGTTCTATGACCTAAAAGCCATAAATAGGACTGATGGTATATGGGAAGTGTTTGGGTGGTTATGAGTTAATGCTAGTATGTCTGAAACATCTAAAGGATTTACCAGAAGGTTTCTAACTTGTTTCATGAGAGGCTTTTTAACTAGTTAGTGTTTCCTCCTTGAGACACCGTGGCTCCTTCTAAACTGATTTTCAGACAGAATGTATTGATCCTATCTCTATTTCTTTATTGTGTTCTCTTAGGCACACTCAAAACAGAAGAAAAAAATAAAAATATTAATTTACTGCCTCCTGTTTCTATTGACAGCTTATAAGAGTTGAAATCCGGTTAGGTTGCTTTGCTGAACTGTGTCTTGCTAGATTTGCAATACCTCTGCCCTCCCGCTTTCAAATCTCCACAGTTTGGCTGATGATCTTCCAAGTCAGTGAGGATAATCCCACAGCAGATTTTGGGATTCTCACACAAAATGTTAAGGTTTCTTCTTAAATCTTCAAAAAATTATACCCAAAGTCATCGACATTTTAAGAAGTATTGAAAGCGACTGAAAAAAACAGCTATTGTCAACCAGCAGGATTCATGCTATGTTTGCTTACAGTTTTGCTTTATGCTTATATAGACCTTAAAACTCATTTATTCACATTAGTGACACGAATAACCAAGGGCACGATTTATAATGATTTGTCATCCAGGATTAGATTTTAAAAAGTTTAATTACTTTTTCATTAACCACAGTTAATGATGGCCTTGTTAACCATCCTAAGGTGACGCCAAGAGCTATTAGCTGTATTAAGGGCCAGTTGTGAGAAAATTACTACTTTTATAATCCCTAGGATGAGTTAGAATGTTTTCCTCCTTTGAGAAAACAATATTAAGGTATTTAGATGTATTAAAAATCTACCCAGAAGACAGGCTTTGAGGAAAACTGATAATGTAATAAAAATAACTGACAAAGTTTTGTACCAATCACAATCAGATCTAACTCACTGAAGATTATCCTGAAGAATCATAGAATCACAGAATGGTTTGGGTTGGAAGGGACCTTTCCAACTGTTAAATTTTGACCACAATCTACGTTCAGTGTAAACCAGTCTCTGGGCAGGCTGGTCTGGTGGTTGACAACCCTACACATAGCTGGGGGGTTGAAGGTGGTGGATGATCATTGTGGTCCTTTTTAATACAGGCCATTCTATGATTCTATGATGAACAAACTGAAATTGTATAACTGCTATGTAAAAATGAAAGTATTGTTTCATTAGGAAAAAAAATTAATTCAGTCTCATTCTAAACTGCGACACTATTTCAACATCAGTCCAAAGCATGCGTGGGAAAAGCCATTTTCCATGGATTAAAACGTTTTAGTTTAGCTTCCTTCTATTTTTTTTTAATACCATCAGAACATATATAATGCAACCCTAATCTGTTAGAAACTCAAACTGAAAGTTGTTTCAAAAAGTAAATGTTAAAAAATATTAGAATTTTTTTTTATGTTATGCAACACTTTATCCTCTTTTTTTTTCCTAAATGAAATGGCAGTGAAGTTGATGTGAACTTGATTCAACACCAAGCACTTCTATCTGGATTTCAATGGAAACTCCAAGCAAAGCAGGTTGGATGACAAGCACGCGAACACCGACCTTGGGAAGAGCAACTGTGAGTGTGGGGAACCTTTTAACACAGAAAAGAACTGTGGAAAAATGAAGATAGGTAGCAAAAACTGGATTCGTGGTGGCCTTCCCATTGATAGGAATTTCTCTGCATGAGGATGCCCTAGGATGCATGCTGGTAGTTCAGTGCAACACCTAGCAGGGGTGTGCACCGCAGGACATTTCCCCATGCAAGTCTGTTCTGGAAGGGCAATATTTCACTGTGAGAGAACAGGCTAAGAGAATATGCACTTTGCAAGTGCAAAGAGAAGCGTAAGACCCTCTAAATGTCTGGCCCCAGGCAATCTGTTTCCTTTCACAGGATCGCTCTTGAAGCAGGTCTGCAAGGACTTTATCGCTTCCATCTGCACTACAGAGACAAGGACACTGTTCTCACCCCAGTTCCACACAGACATCCCAGAACTGCCGACAGCCGCCACGGCCCGATAGCAGAATATTCCTGCATGTCTCAGCAAGCTTCCTAAGCTGCGCATGCGGGGACGTGCAGCCACACACACGCCCTGTGCAAGTGGCTCCTGGGAACCCAACCGTAAGCTCTCCTTGTTGGGAAATGGAGAACCTTACTCCATTTCAGCAGCTCCTCTACCAAATTGCACCCCCAAAAACATGGCTGGGAGATGCACGCGTGTTCAGTTCTGGGGCCTCCAACGCAAGAAGGTTATGGAGTTGTTGGAGAGGGCCCAGAGGAGGGCCACAAAGATGATCAGAGGGCTGGAGCACCTTCCCTATGAGGACAGGCTAAGAGAGCTGGGCCTTATAGTGGCCTTCCAGGACCTGAAGAGGGCCTACAGGAAAGATGGGAAGGGACATTTATAAGGGCAGGTAGTGACAGGATGAGGGAAAACAATTTTAAACTGGAAGTGGGTAGATTGAGGCTAGATATCAGGAAGAAATTCTTTACTGTGAGGGTGGTGAGACCCAGGAACAGGTTGCCTAGTGAGGCTGTAGATGACCCCTCCCCAGAGGTGTTCAAGTCCAGGTTGGATGGGGCTGTGAGCAACCTGGTCTAGAAGGAGGTGTCCCAGCTTATAGCAGGAGAGTTTGAACTAGATGATTTTAAATGTCTCTTCCAACCCGAACTGTTCTATGATTCCCTCCAGATGCATGTTGGTGGTAGGATGTAAGGGCTGCATAGCCCCTTCCAGGAGCACCTGGAGATGATTTCAGAAGGCTCTGCCTGGACACAGTGTGCTGCTTGACCAAACCTGCCTGTTGAAAAGCAAAGTACCCAAAGTAAGATGAATTCATGGAAGGAGAAGCACTTATTTAGGTAAGGAGGCACAAACACTGGTTGCTTGGTACAAATAATTAAGCCAACTTCACTTACGTGATTCTAAGATTTTTACCTGAACTACTGGTACTTTTAAATTCTACCACAATGAATGAGAATATTCCTCTACCTTCACTTTGATTTTTTTTTTTTTGTCTTATATAATCAATATATATGTTTGATCGATATAAAAACAAATATTTAAGTGTAGGAAATACATGGTTTGCTCCTTGAAATACATGGTTTGTTCCTTATAGCGTTTCAGTGCATGATTACTTTTATGTTCATGTCACTGTGCTGAAGACAAAGCATGGAAGGAGCAGAAGCAAAGGTGCATTGTTACCACAACCCTGCCTCACCATCTCTGGGCTGACATGACAGCTTTAATCAGACTCCTTTCAGGCTGTGCTTTGGCAGTAGAGGTATTGATAAGACTGTGCAATAGGAGAGAAGTCTCAGTGATCTGTCTTATGAAAATTATAGGCTTTTGTTCCTCCTGTTAGCAATAGTAGGTGTCTGTCTATCATTCGTTAATCAGTCCTTGCTGGATACTAGAGTGGAAAGAAGGAAGGCGCAGATTTCACAGCTAAGCAAAAATGTGGGGAAAGAAGTGTAGCTGCAGCCTTCTGGGTACACTGTGTGCTCTCACAGAGATGGGAGGGGAATGTAGGGCAAACTGTCTGCAGGAGCTATGGATCTCAGCCCTGCAGGTACATTCCAGGTTACTTTTTCCAAATTTCCTCCTATCTGTGCAAACCACAGCTTATATAACCCAGTGTGAGGTACTTCCACTGCAGAATAGTGAAGTCCCACATCTCCAGAAAACACACACACACAAAAAACAACAACAACAACAACAAAAATAACAAATAGGGATTTGGCCTCACAAAATTGCTCAGGTTCTGGTAAGAATAAAATCCAGCTGGTTCCAATGGAGTAGGGTGCTGTCCAATGTAGACTGGGCTGAAGCCTCACTTCTACCCCAGTTCAGGGAAGATAAGGACACTGTACTAAGCCTTAGCAATTACTAGAGTGCACAGATGTTGGACACAAACTAGTACAATATCCTTAGGGAGTAAAATTGTAATTTTATGACCTATAAACCACAAAAAGAAGCAAAACCAGAGCCAATCACAGATGAAGATGCTGGAGTGCTCTGCTAAGCCCCCAGCTTAATGTGCTGTATGCATATTCCGAACCAGTAGACTAAATTTAGCATCCCTGCCAAAATGACAGCAATGAGAGTGGGAACGTGTCCCCTGGTGCTGGTACCATCACGTTTGGCACCGTTATGGTCACACAATCCATTGGTTGTTCTGCCCAGGGCTCATGCTGAGAATAGGGCACGGTGTGCTGTGTCCAGCATCTCCCAGAGTATGTCAGATTGTAAAGGATGGAAGGAAAAACCCCAGCAGCAACACTAGTGCTGCCTTGGGAATTTGTTATGATGACACTGCTAGTACTGAGAGTCCTACACTATAATGATTGGTTTACAGTAAAAATTACTCTGAATGCTGGATCAGAAAAAGGATGGTTCAGTCCATCAAACCACTGTCAGCTGCAAATTAGGTTGCCCATCCCTAGGCAATGGGGAATATAATTGGCTTTGTCCATTGCTGGTTTTATTTTTATATCTTCTGTTAAAGTCAGACTCGTTCCTTGCTCACACTGGTGCAAGAAGAGAAAAAGCCATTGGTGCAGAAAGGCTCTTTCACTCTTAACGCTGAGAATAAATGGGGCAAGTTAGCCCTTTTTTCTAAAATTAGCTAAAGAGTCTTTGGGAAACTGCCTTCTCTTGGAGCAAGGTTACCTTAGTGGAAGAAAGAAAGAACAAGTGGAGAATTTAGCAAAGGGGCTGCTAGGAGGAGCCTTACGCTGAGACAACCCTTCCACCACCAGTGGTCCATGCTCTGGTTTGGTCCCTAGGGTTACATGGGAGGTGGAAATCTTTTCTAGTCCTGCATGGCTCACATTCACTTTAAAACCTGCTATAGTTTGCTGAACACGGGGTAGAAATACACACA
Source organism: Bambusicola thoracicus (assembly GCA_002909625.1). NCBI lineage: Eukaryota > Metazoa > Chordata > Aves > Galliformes > Phasianidae > Bambusicola > Bambusicola thoracicus. The sequence goes on along the minus strand of PPHD01020478.1, from coordinate 3,687 downwards.
TCTAATGCTTTCCTTCCTTCAGCAGGGCTGATCATTTTGACACAGTCAGTTGTAAGGCAAATTTTTTGCAGTGTGATGTCTTCTATCACTGTAAATAGAATATATGTGTTCTATGATAACACAAGATGAGGTTCTGAAGTAGTGTTGGACTGAGACATCATAGGCTTTCTAGGCTTTCCTGGGAGCCTGTGAGCAACCTGAAGCCAATGGTATGCCCAAATGGTCAGGGTGTGCTGCTCTTGTTGCCAGAGCACCAGAGCTGCAATGGAAGCAATCTCTATCTTCATCATGTTGATGGACAACTGTCAGACAGTCAGCTGTCTCCTTCAAATTCATTTATGTTAGTATTCAGCTGTCTATAAACTCCAGATATCTCTCTCTCTTATTCCTTGTGCACATATTAGAAAACTATGCCCTTCCCTGAATAGCAGAATGTTCTTAACACATTCCTCTGACACTGCAGGGTGTGGTGAGACTCAGAAAAGGAGAAAATCCACTGAAAAACAAGTTAATATAGTTGATTAAGTAGGAGCGGGGAGCAAAGTCTGTCATCTTAACCTACCTGCCATCTTAACCTAGAGAATTTGCTGCTCTCCTCACTTGATTTTCTCTTTTTCTCATCTAACGTTAGTGCAATTTAGCAGTCACCTGTGTACCTGGGAAATCTGCTTGGTGCTAAAGGTTTGCCTGAGCCCTGGTTCTGTGAGGATAAATGAGGACGTGTGTTGGGCAAGAGCAGCAGGAGGCAGCCAGATCTGCACTTAGCTAACCCTCGTCTCACCCAGTATGCAAGAAACGTATCTGTGAAGAACTACTCATACAACTGTGTTCATCAGCAAAGGTCAGTAATTGAGGGGAAAGACTGGGGACCTATAAGGATTTATTGTGCCCCGACTCCTGTCCTGTTTGCTCCACCTTTGTGTGTGTGGGTGGGTGGCAGGGAGGATGCCTCAGCTTCAACCTGAAGCTCCAAGCAAAAGACAGGAGGGGAAAAAAAGTCCAGAAAGAAGGATGTAAGAAGGATGTAATGACGATAGAGGCTGACTGAGAAATAGCGCAGGTTTTCTTGTTTATTATAGCACTACGATTGCTGTTACGACTATTAGTAATGTCATTGCTGTGGTTGCGATCGTTGTAATTGCGATGGGTCCCTGGAGGTACCGCTGCCGCGGCTGCGCGGTCAGAGCGCGCCCCCTGGGGGACCCGCGGGGACGCGCACTGTCATCGCGGTGCGGTGTGGGGACGCGCCCGGCAACCCCTGGCTGGTGCCCCCCAGCCCCAGATGCCCGCATTTAAAGGGCTTTCATTGCTATCCCGGCTTTATTCTCCTGGAAAGAAGGCAAATAAAAACAATTCCGGCGTGGGTAAATCCCCGCCCCGTTTATTCTCAGCTGATAGACAAATAAAATGAAGAAGTAAAAAGGGGACACTCAGCCTGAGGGCATTGTGTGTCCACCGTGCTCCAGTTGGGTTGGAGAATCCAGAGCATCAGTGTTCCCCGAAGCTGGCTAAGCAGCTTGCCCTGAAACACGTGGATCAGCTGTAGAATGGCAGGAGGCAAAAGGTTAATTGTTACTGTAGAAATAAATGTATGCTTTTGTAAAGTTCTCTTTCCCTACACCTGGGCTGTGTTGTACAGAACTTTACTCAGTTTGAAGAACTCTATCACAGGGTTTGAAACATCTCCCCTCTGCTCTAAATTGCAACACGAAAATCAAAGCAAATCCTTTTACCTTTCTCTTTAATTGAATGCAGCTGCCTCCTCTACACTGCCTCACAGTCCCTTACAGATATGCAAAGAGTGGGGGAAAAAATGTTGCCATCTCCATCTGCACTGCACACCAGAAACTCAGAGTATGAGTGCTTGTAGGTTTTAAGCAGTTTTGCTGTTCTGCTGCCTGCATGTTTTAACACAGTGTAATGCTATATTTCAGTTGTAAAAAAATATAGGACCTGTGTGGTCAGGGGTAACCCTGAGGTGTCAGCAGTGCAGCCCAGCAGCAAAATTGTTCTAGCAGGGAGACGCCAGGGCCTTGTCCATCTCGTGTTGGACCTGGGAAAGCCCTGAAGTTTGGGAGCCTCCGTAGCAGCTCTGCAAGGCTGGCCCCAAACTGCTTCACGATGATCAGATTCCCCCCAACAACAATCTCTTCAGTGCCCCATTAACATCACACCCTGAGCAGCTTAACTTAAGGATGTAATAACACCATCTTTAAATAATTCAACAAGCAAGAAGGCAAAGAGAAGGCTTTGTGCTGAGATGCAAACAGAATCCCTGGGCTGGAGGCCCTCCTGGCTTGGTGGGATGGGATGCGCCCTTACCACTAATAAGGGCAACAGTTGGGTGATAATTTGGGGCCTTCTGTAGTGAGATCCCAAAGGCTGGATCTTCTTTTATCTCTTATTTTGGAAAAAAAAAAAAATGAACACAAAAACATGAAAACTGCCTGTTCAAATTAATGACTCAACAACGTCATGGATTCATTACACGCTGTTGGGCTTGGAGTATGAAGAGCGACAACCAGAGGTGCGTTCACACACATTGGTCACCAGCCTGAAACTTCCTGTCCATAATATTATGCTCATGCAGTATCCAACACGGAGGGAATCACTGGCACTCCCACAGTGCAAATTAGTATTATTAATCCTTATGTGAGACGACTTCCACAGGCACTGTGACCTCTGTGGGAAAGTGCAGCAGCTTGCTGGGTGGAGAACACGCTTGCTGTGAACCTATTTTCAGTGTGTTTTGTTTTGTTTTGTTTTCTAAGAGGGTTAACGCAGTAGAACATAATTAGCCTTGTATTTTCATGGGCTCATTGTGTATTTAGCGGGATGTATTAATGTCACCTTGGTCACAGCCCTTGCAGTGGTGCTCAAGGGCTGTTCCTCTGCATGGAGGGGAGGACAGCTCAGACAGCACTGCTATGAGAACGCGTTTGGTTTATAACAGCTTGATTGCTGCTGACCACCTGGAGGACAGGTGAGACACGTATTTATGGGCCCGATTTTAAACCCGTATGCGTTCATTTCATTTCTGATTCCCTTCCATGTTTTATGTTGACAGTCCCGTAGTGGTGTTCTGGCCATAAACCTTTCCCAGTGGGATGTGCAGCTCATTACGTGGTGTGCAGGCACTGTGATCCCCACAGGCTGATGAACTACGCACAAATTATTCATTGGATTTTAAGCCTAGTTAAATCAACAGCTAAAAGGAAGCTCCTCAGCTTCTTTGAAACTGCTGCTGTTTAAAGCTACAAAAGTGGCTGGGAGATGCTGAGTAGTATGGTTATGGATTTTACATTACACCACAGTTCTGTCCTTCCTTCCTATGAGCTAAGGTTTGTCTCTATATTCAGGAATAACAATTCTCAGCACTGTTTGTAGGTGTTATCATAGCGAGATTTTTTTCCTAAAATTCCAGCTTCAGGATGGTGACCACCTGAGAAGATGCTGCTGGTGCCTAGATCACCAACTGGAGGTAGATCGATGGTGCAGGAAGACAGAAAACAAATGGAAAACAAAATCCCTAAACACACAAACCTTGATAGGACAAGGGAGAATGGTTTTAAACTGAGACGGGAGGTTTAGGTTAGATATTAGGAGGACGTTTTTCACTCAGAGGGCAGTGACACACTGGAACAGGTTGTCCAAGGAGGTTGTGGATGCCTCATCCCTGGAGGCATT
>PPHD01020477.1:0-13633 GCA_002909625.1 Bambusicola thoracicus | reverse complement strand
CTTTGCCTCTCATCTCCATTCAAAAATAAACAACCAACCCAAAATAAAACATTTAGGGACAGAGCCAGAGTATGATCTTGATTAATGCATCCAGATGTAATGCTGAAGTGAATCTCATGCTATAAATACAACAGTTTCAGGCTCCCACTTGTTCAACAGAGCTAAAAATCCAACACAGGGGCTCCAAAATTTCTCCTGCATCTTCCAAGGCTCAGTTGAGCCCACGTGCAAAGTCCAAAATAAACTGAATTTACTGGAAAATCCCCAAGATCATGTCTAGAGCGATTCCAAGACTTTTCTGCTTTCCAATTCAAATGAGCCCTATTACACGTCGGGAATGGCTGGAGGAGAAATACAGCCTGTTTCATAAAGCCTTATTATATATTTTAATGCACACAATGTAAACATGAACACGTCTCCCGGATATTTTGTTGCTTCAGTTTTATAATTCTGCGTGCTCCTTGGTTACTTACTTATGAAGAAGTCTTCAGATAGAAAAACAAAACACTTCTGAGATATTTATTCTTCTCCACAAAGGCTACAGCTGCCGATCCCAGCTGTGCTTCATGGGCATTTTTCAGTGATTCTGTTCACTTTGATCTGATGGAGGTGTAACAAATTGGGATGAGTCGAGTAGTGCCATTCAGGAAACAGACTCCAAACCCAGGTGATGATAACCTTGCAGCAGACACTCATCCACCCCCAATACATTGACCATAAAGAGCACCCTTAGGCTTCTTTTCCATCACCAGTGGATGTCCAGAAGTTGCGTATGTCCTTGCATTGCTGTGCATCACTGTTGACCCTACAGACAACCTCTCCTGCTCTACCCCACCCCACTGTTAGCACACAGTGCCTGTCTGAGAAAGGCCACCTATAGCCAAAGCCACCGGATCCAGATTGAGAACAGGCTACAAAATCCTGCTTTTGCAGGTTGGATGGAGCAGGTCTGGTCGGGCTTCTCATCATCTCTCTACAGCTGCCTTTGCTGTGTCCTTCACTTCCACACATGGAAAAGGCCATGGGTTTGGTGAGGACCTGTAGCATGTGATTTAAAGAAAGAAGGAATTTCAGTTTCTTCCGGGAGGAGATAAAGATATGAAGAACAAAATCCAAGCAGGTTTGCTCAGATCAAGGAATCCTACAGCATAATCCCACATCAGTCTGAGCCAAAAGGTCAGGCTGGCCCTTTCCCCATTGAGCTGACATCAAGGTATTGGTGCCCATAAACCACTGTATTTCCTTCACTTGAGATGAACAAATAGCAGAAAAAATCCTGCTTAAGACATCTGTGCCTCAGGGACCCAATTCCTCCTTCGTATGACCCAATGAAGAACTTTCAACCTCCAGAGAGATACTAGAAACAAAATACATGTTCTTCAAGCACTAAGATAGTGGAAGATAGTGACAGGACATGCAGATAAGTCAGTGCAGCTGCCACTGCATGCACCCACAGGCCCTAATCACCCTGAAGAGCCTTGCCTGGGCCCCAGGGCTGTATTTAGACTCAGGCCCTTGGCCTCCTTCTTCTGTTGGGCAGGGCTGTGGTTGTGTTGCGTCCATCTTTGCTCCTTGCTGCCTCCATTGTGTCTGCTAGGGGTGGCCTTGGCATTTCCTTACTGCATGGGCTTGCCTGGTGGTGGCTGGGCTGGGCAGGGGATGGTACTGTCCCCTGGGTTCCAGTTGGGAAAGTGTCATTTTGGCCAAAATACAATAAGGTTGCTAACTCATTTCTGGCACTGAGCTGAGCACGGGGTGCTTCTGCTATGCCTTGGTGCCACTGAAGGCTGGTGACCTTTGAACACGTTCTCTTTTAGTAGCAGTCATTGCTTAGACAACTTCTTAAACGTGAAATAATACCTTTTTCTTTCAGGAGCAGAAAGGTACAGTACCAGGGCATTCAAACATCTGTTTCATTTTGCATTTTCAATTCCAGCTCAGATAATGGGAGCTTTCACATGGGAAAGAAAAAACAGCAAGAGTCCCCATTATTTACCAATCTACAGAGGTATGAATCACAGAGCTGGTAAAGCCCCGTGCCTGTGTGATTTGGGTTTTGTGGGTTATTAGTGCAACCCGCTTGTGAGGCTCTTTTTTAACATGCAAATGGCAATGCTTTAATTATTGTGGGTGGGATTGATTCCCCTCCGGAGGGGTCCCCATTGAACCTAGCATTACTTGCATGGATCGCGGGAGGAGGGGCGTGATTTCTTTAGTCCCATAAAATCCTTCTTTAAGGCTTAGCTTCATGTTCTCCACTGCTGAGCTCCCTTGCAGGCTGATAGTTACTGTGGCACTAACAGCTTCAGTAGGAGCTAAAGGGCTTGTGGAGCTGGGAAAGCTAAATATCACGGTCCGTGTGCCTGCTTAGTTGTACTGAAGCCGGTGCTACAGGCAGTGCTTCTCAGACTGTGATTTGTAAGGGGGGTTCAGTGGATGTTGGCATTGTAAAGCATTACTCTTCTAAGAAGCAAGGATTTCTTTTGGTCCCTTTCAAGCTCTCTAAGCAAGTTGAAGTCCTGCAGCATGAAGACTTTCCCTTTGCTTTTGGGAACTGCTGGGTTTGCCCCCAGCCAGAGGGTCCCTGAGATGTGCAGACACAGCACGGTGCAGTTGGTCAGTGAGAGGCAGGGCTGATCTCCTTACCTACAGGCGAGCTAGTCATGCTAATTAACTGCATGTTATTTCAGGATGCTCCTGTCTCAACGAGAAGTTTAGTCATCGCATTGTGATTAAGAGTTCCTCTCCTTAATCAGGTTAGTGGTTTCAAGGATGGTCATATCGACCTCGATAGAAGTACTTATTTGCTCTAAGGATGCGCATACAGAGACTCGTAAAAAGGTTGGTTCTTACTTGACTGACAGCAAGAGGTTGGTGTATTCATGTTGAGATTGCACCTGGGAAAGTGCTGGTTAGGAAAGTACTGGAAAGGCTCCGGTCAGGGTTTGTGTTTTGCTCTTTCAGCTTGATACGGTACAGAACATTGGATATTCCTGAATCTATCATAGGAGTGTACCATACTCTTCTGAAACTACCTGAAGCAGCGTATATATGGCATAAGATCCCTAAGCAATTACTTGATAAATCTGCAACTGTTGAGCATATGGATTTTCTTGTGTTCTTCTAGAAAGGGATACACTGAGCAGCTTCCAAAATCAGTACTGTGAAATCTGTCTTGCTGTGGAAAGCGGATCTAAAGAGGAGAACTTTGTCAGAAGTGTCATCTGCAGTGGATTCCCACTGATGATGCTTTAAGGCCTTCACAGATAAATTTTTCAGATAAAGTAAATGAGAAGATAAGTTCTAAGAGCAGAGAGAGGGGCAGGAAGGATGCTGCGGGCGAGGGAAGAGCAAGGGTTTGTCTGCCGGTTCTGATGCAGCTTTGATGCTTTTCACTTCCTCGCAAGGGGAATGACAGGGGCTGCAAATATATTCATTTTCCTCCTGCAATAAATCTCACCGGACAAACTGTTGTCAGGAAAAAAAAAAAGCAACCAACAAAACAAGCCTGCTGTTTTCCAGATGAGGAAGCAGCTCTGTGACATGAGCCTTGGTCTGAGAACAATGCACGGATTATCTTTATTTTCTTGGTGAGGAGGTGGCCATTCATCGCACATGGAGACGGCAACACCCCGCTGAGTGGCAGCGGAGCTGCACAGGCTGGTGATGGAGCAAAGTGGGCAGCAAAACTGAGGGCACCGGGGGCATCAAGTTGTCAAATAATTGCACTGCTGGAATGTTGCGTAGCAACAACTGAGATCCTCTGTGGTTTTATAGTCAGAGTGTGGGCTTTGTACAAGCCTCATCTGCCATACAGTTGGCGAAGAGTTACATCCAAAAACATGAAGTGAGTGGGCACATTGTACCCAAACACAGCCTGTGGACTGGCTTGCTGTGGTCTTCTCTGTTGGCAGCCAATATTTGCAATTTGTTCCTCTTAAAAGCCTGTCCTGATGAAGGTGTTAAACGCAGTCCTACAAAGCTGACGCATTTTTCCTACCCAGTTTGGCCAAGAGATGTCTTCCTACCCATCACTGCCGTCCCAGAACAGCCCTTGGCAGACCCATGGTTCTCCTGAAGCATGCAGTGCAGGTTGACAAGACCACGCCAGCACTGTCTTCTGTTTTTCACCAGGATTTCCTTCTGCCTTTCGCTGCAGCCTTTATCATGTGGGAATCTCTTCTGCCAGCGAAGCACTGTGCCCAGTGATCAGCAAAAATGTTCATCACTGAACTTTTCAAGTCTAAAGCAGCAGTGGAAAAGTTCCTGTGCTGCACTCATGTTCCTGCACCACCGAGCCCTCCATCCCGTGTTTGCTACAGCAAATACTGAATGGTTTGATTACATGTGGCTCTGCTTTGCCATGAAGCATCTTGCTGGCTGGCTTCAAATTGCATGGGTTCAAAAAAGGCATTTCCTACAGCCTCTCCTGCACTGCAATTAGAAGGGCAAGGTCAAATAAACACCAAGAAGAATCCCTCTCTTTCCAGTGATTTGTTTGGGCCCTACCTATGTCAGCTAGAGATGGCTTCTGTGTAACCTGAAACTACTCCAGTACTCATAAATAAATAAGTTATAAAATCACCAGCTCGAAGACACGGCACGTTACTGTGCTGGAAACAGCTTTCTGATTCCTACTGTGAAGGTCAAAAAGCAAAACTCAGCCCCCAGCCCCTGCCAAGTGAACACTGACAGCCCTGGCAATGAAAGCTCAGCTCATGTGGTCCAGGCACCATCAGCTTGGTCTCTCTCGTGCATGCATACAGTGGGTGAGAAGCCTGCAGTGGGCTCCCTCTGGGAGCATCTCTCTGCCCATCCTCTGCCTGTTGCAAATCTCCTTTGTGTTGAGTGGTGTGAAGTTTGTGCCAGGCCAGGCAAAGCCACACAGACATTTTCAGTCTTCCAAACAGAAATCGGAGGATGCTGAAATGCTTAATTTCCCTTAATGCAAGAACCTTCTAATTTCCAGCCTAAACTTACTCTTTGCCCCGGGCCATAATTTTTCATTTGTTCTTTTGTCAGTGTTATATTTTATATCTGTGATGAGGACAAATTGGAGATTTAATTAGCATTGCTAGGAAGCTTTGCACTGCGTACAAATGGAAAAACTCTTGCCATAATCACAATATGGTTACTGCTTTCATATGATTAGCTGAAATTACAATGTTTTTCCTCTTCCCATATTTCACATAAAAGCATCTTTTTATCAGCAGTATACACAAATGTTACCCTATGGGGGGCTGCTGTAGTTGCTCTAGATTTTAAGAAACCACAATAGCTTGTTTGTAAATATGTCCCATGATTTATAGTGCTATTACTCCTTTTGTGACACCTTGGAAAGCAAACAGCTGAGGAAGACCTGGAGATGTGTAAAACTACAGGAGGGAGGGAGGGGAAGGGTAAAGGTTGACTGCTCACCATTTGCCCTGGTACAGGAATTAGGGGGCTTCACAGGAAGCCAGGAGAAGCCAAAACAAATCCAAAACAGGAGCTAAAAGGTGATTCTTCCTACCCTGGTCTGCAGCAGCCTGGCTACGGCTGGCACGAAGGTCCCCCTCCAGGTATGCAGTGAGCACCTTCAATTTATCGCACGAATATATCTTTCCTCTGATGCCACTCATGTATGTAACTCGTGTAAATGAAAGTAAAGCCCTGAGGGTAAGAAGTGTTTTAAAACCAGAAGACTTACGGAGGTGGACAGGAGAAATTTGAAGAGCATGAAAGCACCTCCATTGATTTCAGTTGCGGGAAGCTTTGTCAAAGTACCCAATTTACAGGTGTAAGTAAATCATTCCAGCAGTGTGAATCATTGCAGTTGTATCTATCGGAATTCCAACTAGAGGGGATTCTTTTCTCTTTGACCACTTAAGAGCTGTTATAAAAGAACCAAGGAGGGGTTGTTTGTGCTATCTCAGTGAAATAAAACAAGGTTTAGTGTAGGTTAACTCTTCTTATGAACGTGTCATTGCTCCCACACTTTTTTTTCCCTACTGAATAATGTTGATTTTGTCATGCCAGAACATCACTCTTCTCCCCAGGCTCTGCCTGTCCCACCTCTGCTGTCCTTGACCCAATGCTCACCGATGTTACTTTGAATTGGAGCAGAAAGTCCAGAAGAATTCAAGAAATGTTGATTCTCCACCACACGTATGAAGAGAGATGGAACTGGTGCTCCTCGGCCTATCTGTCTAGTTGATGCTCAGGATAGGAAAAAGGAAGGAAAAGCAAACATTTCTGTGCTGAGGGGCTTCTCCAACTGACTCAGGGCTTTGCTTCCTTTGGCTAGATCTTCTCTGAAGCAGTGGAAGCAGGGAGCTAACTCTGTGTTTTACTCTCAGAGTAAATAAGATCACGTATTTCTGCAGGTGGTTTCACACCAGTGCAGTCTTGTTGGCTTCCTCTGGAAACTGGGATTGAGCTCAGCTCCAGCTCTGATTGTGTGAATATAGAAATAGAGCTTTGGTGCAAATGCTTCTGAGCCTCTACCATTTCATAGACCACTTTGGAGGTCTGGTTAATGCCCCACAAGCACAGTGCCAACCTCATCGTAAAGCACGTGGTTAATGACTGTTAGTAAAAAACAGTCTTTATTTTCTCCGTGTTCCATATATGTGTTTTCTGAAGGACTGCTGGGGTGGGATGTGGGATGTGGGGTGTAGGATGGAAGGCTGGAATTAATACAGATGTGCTCCAGCGTGGATCGGGGCAATGAAGGGATGGTGGTGGGTAGGGGCCATGGGTAGGTGAGGAGATGCCTCCTCCACTCTTTGCTGGCCTTCTTCTGGCCAGGGAAATTCGGATGTTTGAAGATGATGAAGTCCAATTCTGGAAGTTCAGTTCTCATGCAATGGAATGAGAATTGTTTCTGAGAAATCCTACAGAAACCCAGAGATGAAGTGAGTGAGGAGCTGGGGGTTCTCAGGGAGTTTTATGGGTTCGGTTCAGGAGGTATCGATCTGCTCAGTGAGTGTTGAAAATCCTGAATTTCATCACATAGCTGCAGCCAGGAAGGAGATCTGCTGCCCAAAATACTAGATTTTGCCCTGATGTGTACAGTATATTTTATATCCCATAGAACTATTCACACCTTGAGACATTTTTCCCACAGCCTAGCTATCAGCCAGCTCAGATACGTACTAAGGCCGCAATGCACTGTAAGGCTGGCTCAGCACTTCCCATTTTAAGGCCTTTTTTGCTACTTATAACTGAAATTTTCTGCATTGGGAACTTGTCTCAGTCTGAATCCTTCATGAAAGGTCTCAGCAAAAGTGGCTGAGCAGTACGTCACTGGGAAGGGTAGTATTTTACAAGTGCTAAGGGTGACTTCTGCTGTTGGAAGGAGGAGGGGAGCTGAGGTTTCAGGTGTCACAGCCACATCCACCTGCCCCAGAGTACACTTTGCAGAGGTGGAAGTTTTCACATTGAGAGAAATGGATTGTGGAGGCAGGAGGTTTGTTTTAGTACTTCCGTTGGGCTGAATCCAGAAAGCCAGATGAGGCTCCTTCTGATCAGCAAATGCGTTTTAACTGGCTTCAGCAAACCCAGATGTACATCCAAGGAGTTATGCTTCCCTAGAGTAAGCTCTCCCCGTGTGAGCTCCCAGTCTGAAAGCGTGGTTTAGCTGCAGGACCTTCTTAGTGAGAACATCTGCTCTGCAAATTTGTGCAGCATCACATCTGCCTGCAGAGGTCTGGGAGGGAGTTAAAAAAAAAAGGGAGCTTTAATTTCTGGCTTACACAGTGCCAACAAAGTGAATACAAGTTATGGTTTGAAGCTACCTAATAGACCAACACTGTTATCCCCATGCAATGGGCTGGCTCTACATTGCAGTGTATTGCAGGGAAGGGAGGTGCCAGGAGGGAGAGCTGAGCCAGGATCTGACCCTTAGGGACTCTGCAGCCTTTTGCATATAAGACCACTCTGCATTGACCTTACCCACCAATTCATGTGCCGTTACATGTTGGGTTCTTTTTTGTAAGAAAGTTCATAAGGAAAAGCAAATCTCAAGTAATAAACCATCTTATGTTGCTACCAAAACTTCCACCAGCTCTCAGATTGTGTACCTAAAGATCAATTTCTCACTGATTTCATTCTTCTCACCATGGTCTTGATGGCATCTCAGTAGCTTCTGTGCCAGCTGGACCTCCACCAGACCACAGCAGGGTCCCTATCTGTGATGCCATATCTCAGCCCATCAGCATCTCCAGGCTGCCCCGTGTTCCTTTGCTCCCACCACCCTCCTCAGCGGCAGTGCTGTGAGCATTCACAAGAGGATGGAGATGAAAGGTACCCCGTGGAGCTCTTCCTTCTGCCACCCCTTCCCAGTTGCGCTCCTGCCCACATGCCAGCACTCCTGTGTCACTGTTTAATACCAGGCAGTGACAGGGAAAGTATTTTTCTCCTCCCAGGCTACAACTGCCGACAGTTAGCCTTCAGTAACATAATGACCAGCCAGTGTGAAACTGTTAAAATTACCTCATAAATAACTCTTAATGCACAGAGAACTGGGAGTTGTGGCTCATAGATAAATTACTCGCTGCCATTACGGAGCATTAAACCATGGCTAATATGGAGGTCTCCATAGGGGTTTCATTAAACACCAGAGGTTTCCCATAGATTTAACCATTGGGGAGCTGCACAGCTCTCGCTGCCTGTCAGGTCTATCATGTTAGAGATAATGCAGTTCTGCACAGGAGGACCAGGGATACTAATGGACAGCACAATGCCTCCATATGAAAAAAACAAAAGAATCCCAATGTTGTTAACGCTCTATGGCAGAATGCTGCTTGCAGCAAGCTTTGAGTTGTCTGCATTGTTTGGAAGTTGTTTCTTTTTGCACGAAGATGTTAAGGAAGTGTGATAGGAATTGCCTTCTTCCAGCCAAGATGCAGGGAAGGAGTAGCAGCTCGAGCTGCCCTGCCAGCCACAGCCATTTCCAGATCTCTGCGGCCGTCTTGGCTGGGAGAGATGCACTGCAATTGTTCATTGGCTGCCTGTGACAGATCAGAGCTACCATGGGCACGTCCACCTGTGTCACCATCACAGCTCACACCGCCTGGTGGAGGTACCCCCTGACAGGACACATCCTCATCTACGTCTGCATGGCCAAGCACTGACACTGGGCTGCCTCCATCCAGCCATGGTCACTGAACAGTGCTAGGAAGCCCCAGGCTCCCCGTGATCAAGGGAGCTGAGAACTGAACTCATGCATGGTCAGAATCACCCCTCAGGCATTCTCAGCTGTGGGCTCTGTTGTGCTGTTGCTGCTCCTCACACCATGCAGGGCTGTGCAGCTTCCAGCATGCAAAAGGTCCTGTGTGCTTGTGCTTGCAGAGCACGGATGTCCTTCTACAGCAAAGGCCAGAAGAACAGATGGTGCCTACCAGCTGAGATCTGGGGACTCTTAATGGCCACCATGAAAGTATTTATAGCTTCTTCTTGTAAGAAACTTCTGGCACTACCACCAATACAAACTGTATTTCTGAACTGTGTTTTTCCATTCATATCACCTTTTCTATTGCTGCTATACTACAGATAATTTTAATATTAAAATATTACAATCTTTATATCACTGTTTATTTTTTAATATGTTCAGTATTAGTGTTGTGTCAAAGATATGTCCTCTTTGGCACTCTAGTGAAATCGTTCTTAGTCTCAAAGCTATTGTAGCTGTCATTCACATTGTAATTAATGTGACCACACCACTGGCACTTCTACTGACACTAATTAGAGGTGTGAACAGGAATTCACATGCAGCAGCGTTCCCCATTGTGTCTCCATTTCTCTCATTCCAACCCACTGTTTCAGCTGAACAGTGGGTGGACAACAGCAAAGCACACGAGTGTGATCTCGTTGTGGCACCGTGAGCACTGCATCCATGGGAAAGCTGTAGCTTTTCTCTGTGAAGTTGGCACCTGATGGTTTTGTGGGCTGACCAATTCTCTGTGCACTGTTTAGACAGCAGTGTGGTTGCCAGCACAGCCCAGATGGCATCCAGCCATACCTGGCTTTCTACATGCATATAGGAGGGCTGCCAAACAAGTGAGCCTTGATTGTTTGGAAGTTGTGCAAGGACAAAGTCAGTTATGGCTAGGAGTACTGGTGCTGCACTGGATGAGTGCAAACCATTGCCATCTACTTACAGATAGAATCGCAGAATCATTAAGATGGGAAAAGACATTAAGATCCCCAAGTCCCACCTCAACCCATCCCACCATGCCCACTGACCTCGTCCCACAGGGCCACATCTCCGCAGGTCTTGAGCACATCCAGGAATGGTGACTCCACCACTTCCTTGGGCAGCTGTGACGCTGCATCACCACTCGTTTGGTGGCTCCCAGGGCAGCGTGGGAGTGCTATTGGGGCACACTCATCCTGGTGTGCTGCTGTCCTGGCGAGGAGCTGGCTGAGACATGCCCTGTCAGAAAGGGCTGGGAACTACAGTAGAAAAGGAAGAATTAGGATAAGACATAGCTGAGCAGCGCTTATGAGTTTCATAGTTTAAGCATTCCTCCCTCTGGTATAACCAGTTCATTTCATTTTCTTGAGAAACACAGCTTCTGGCATTTGGAGACTGAATTAGGTGATGTGATTACTCCTTTAAACTGAAATCAGATGCTAATCCTTCAGGCACCCTGATCTTCCTGGCTTCTCTTCCATTCATTTCTCCAAGTACAAATTAAAAAGGTGAACTACTATTACTTAAATAGTTCTAAAAACTCCGTTTCTTTTCCTGACCCCCATTTCTGCCTCAGCGGGATAGAAATGATGTCCACTGTGTCTGGAGCAAACCCTGCTCCTTCCAATAAAAAAACCCACCTGAGATCTGAAGGGAGGAGATAGAGGTAAAAGAGAATTAACTGTGCCGCCGAGTGATCAAGAATTTTAATCCTAACCTGCAGCTGGGCTGTGCTCAGCTGATAGGAGGAGAACATCGTTTGGTTTATCCAGTCCCACAGCTCCTGCTGAGCCCTATCTGAGTTCTCGTCCTCTGGGTTCATCCTCTGCGCTGCAGTGGGCAGGATCTGGCCTGGCAGCACAGCTTCTATGTGGTTTTTGTTCTGTTGTGATGCAGTTGTGCATTAGGCAGGTAAAGAGAATGTGTAGAAATACTGCAAGCCTTCCAAAAAGTGCTTTATTCTGATATCTGCATAACACCGAGCCTGCCTTGGTATCGTTATTGCATCAAATAACTTCTGAACCAGCTTTCAGTGGCCAGTTGTTTTAAAGTGCTCCCAATATTGTTTGGTAGTGATAAAAAGGATAAATAGAGAAATGCACATATTCACATCCGCACAAAAGCCAAAATCACATGTGGCAGAGATAGTTGGAAACAATAAAGCCCAAGACTGAAAAAAGAAAGAGAAGGATAAAGCCCTGTGGTTTAATATGAAGGAAAATATATGGCAGAATCTTTCATCTCTGACCGCGTTTGCTGCAAAGCAATAAGATACATTGGCTCTGAATGGAGAAGATAAGAGAGTGGGATAAAAAGCAAGCTTCGGTACAACAAACATGGGAGCTAAATTATTGCCTTGTTTTTATTACTACAGGCACAGAAATAGTGGGAAGATGGAGCTGCAGGGAGAAACTGCAAGTAGCCAGCAGGATGGGCTGCTAATGCTGAGGTACACTTTTGAGAAGGGTGAATGTTGGAGATGTTTTCCTCTTGTAAAATCATTAGAATAATGCAGCCTGTGGATAGCTTGAATGCATTGAAACAATGGCTGTAGCTTGCAGATTGTTGTGGTTTTACCCAGCAGGCAGCTAAGCAGCACAACACTGCATGGGGGAAAGGATTGGAAAAAGATAAAATTCATGGGTTGAGATAAAAGTAGTTCAATAGGGCAGAAAAGAAAGGGAAAATAATTATAATAGGGAAAGAACACACAAAACAAGTGTTGTGCAACACAATTACTCCCCACCATCCCACCAGTGCCCATGCAGTCTCAGAGCAGTGCCCCCCATCAGCCAGCTCCCCTGCTTCTATCATTCAGTGCAACACCACATGGAATGGGAGATCACTTAGACTGGTTTGGGTCAGCTGTCCTGGTTCTGTTCCCCCCACCTCAGCTCCTTGTGCACCTACAGGGCAGCACGAGATGCTGAAGAGTCCTTGCCTTAGTGTGAGCACTGCTCAGCAACAGCTGAGACACCAGTGTGTTATCAACATTATTCAAACATTATCCAAAACTTGGCACCACCAACCACCATGAAAAGATTTAACTCTCTCCCAGCCAAAACCAGGACACGGATTTGAATGAAAATCTTGGGAAAGAAGGGCAAACTTGTAGACCTGTGCGGGGTTTGGTGGTTTCTCTCTCCCAGTATTAAAATGATCTAAATAGAAATGAAGTTAGAACAAGTTTTCCCCTTGCAGAAGTGTACTGCTGAGTTCCTAACTTTGCAAGCAGTCTCCCAAACGAATAGGCTGTTTTTTTTCAATATGCTGAGCAACTTCTGAAGCCAAATGGAAACTCATATGGAGATAGGTGGGTCATTAATGTGAAAAGAGGCTAGTGTGAAAAGCACCAGGTGGAAGTTGCTATCAAGCTGTTGCTTTGTCTCTGCAGACATCCAGACAGCCCCTGAAGCTTAAACAAGTATAAAGGCAGCACTACTGGTCTTCTTGGGTCTCAAACATCTGAAGTCTGGACTTCTAAACCTTATCTACTATCATTAGTCTTCCAAGATAAGGGCACGCTTCCCTCTTGCCTAGGATGTGGGTTTCTGTTTGTCTATGTTTGAGTTGGTTGCTGGGGCAAGAGGCAGGAACACGAGTGGTGTGTTTGCTTCCTGGCCACTCTGTGGGCTACTCATTGCTCTTTGGCATCCAGCAGATGTGCTTCATTCAGCTCTCAGAGCACCAGGGATGTTCAGACTCGCAGGCAAACGTTTTGGCTTTGACCCTCTTTAGGTATCAGGTCAGACAAGTCATCGGCCAATCCTTCTGTGCATGCTCCAGCCCAGTTAGGGGGATGTCTGGATCCTGAGGCACCATTCATCCATGCTATTAGTTTGTTTTTGACATGATTCTGTTGGCTCCATGCTGGTTGCCAAAGAACAGCATTTTGCAAGGTCCCTGCTCTTGTGCCAGTCTCCTAGGTTCCTTCTGACAGAAGGTTTCCATATTTATCATGGGAGACTACAACAAATTTGGACAAACTGTGTCATAAGGAGCACGTAGAGGATTTTCCTAAAGAGCAGATCTCCCTAGAGCTTGCCTTCCCCTATGCCATCGATGCTATTAAAGACTTGGCCTTTCCAAGTGAGATTGCTCAGAGCAGTGTGTAAGCACTGTAAGTCTGGACCATATTAGAATAGTTGGATTTAAGCAGCATTTCCACTACAGTTTGCAAAAAAAGGCTTTCGATGGACCTACCCCAGCCTCTAAGGAGGGGCTCTTCCTACATCAAAGTGTGTCACACCACCCTGCCTGCTGCTGGGTACCAGGGAGAGTTGATCCCAACACATGGCTGTTGCACTTCCAGGGGTGACTTTGCCATCCGCTCATGGTTCTCTTGCCCCAGTAATTTCTCCCATTGGACCTCATGTCCATGATCTGCACTGACTCTTCTAGAGCAGTTCTACTGCCATGTAAAGGGCACCACAGGTGCGTGAAATGTTATGTTTA
>PPHD01020476.1:0-13633 GCA_002909625.1 Bambusicola thoracicus | reverse complement strand
CATGGGAAGGGTCAAGCAACTGTAATAACAGGCACTGCTACCCAGCCACAGCAGAATAACAAACTTAAGCTAAAGAGCTCAGAACAAGTGTATTTCCATAATCTCTTTCATAGTAGAAAATGACTTGTTATCTTCAGCTTTTGTATCTTGACCTATGTAGGAAAATTTTAAATTCAACCCTTCATCTGAAAGACCACTCAGAGTTTGATTCCAAGTAACAAATCACTATGCCTGAATAACATCCAGATAAGCAAAGAAAGACCCAGATTATCACCAAATTGGATGAGAAAATGTAGATACATTTTGTTAGGTTTTCTTGTATGTATAGCAGTCCCGTATCACCTACCAAATCAAAGTGTTTAGAATTTCCTAACTCATGAAATCTTCAGTAAAGTCTCAGGAGGGAAGCTGGAAGGCATCCAGCAGTTATACGTCCCAAAACCTCAGAGTGGAATTCAGATACTCAAGTATCTGAAAATAACTGAAAAGCAGCTGACAAATAATTTGCAATTAAGCACAGAGCAATGAAATGTTATTGATGCACCTCTTATAAAAGAATGAGCTGTGATAAGCATCTTACTCTATCTAAACAAAAAGATTTCAACAACAGAGAAGTTAAGATACGGTTAGAAAATCAGACTGGCAAACAGCTTAAATGAAGCCTGAATGAAGAATAATTTTTATTTCTGGATTATAGGGAACAAAAGCAGTAAAAATGATCACTATTTATGCAGAAAATGACAAAGAAAGTTCTACTTTCTGTAGAGGAGAAGAAATAAATTTTAAAATACCTTGTATAAATAAAACATCATTTTTAAAAATACCTTTATGTCTGTGATTTTATACCAGCTGAATTTAGAAGTAGCCTAAACACAGGAGTAAGTGAAATGAATGACAGAAAAAGAATCTGTTTAGCTTATTTAGGTACTTAATTTATACTTTTGTTTTAGTGAACTGCTTTTGTTAATGGTTTTACTATAACCTCAAATAATAAAATGAAAGCATACGTAAGCATGAGCCTCAAATTCAAGAGCCTGAGCTTAGCCTCCACTGGTGCTATTCAACACATAAAAATATACTTTCAGCACTGTTTTAGTTGGCAGTACCATCATCATTCCTGCATTCTGAAATTAGTACAAACAAGCAAACAATCAATGGCAAAGGAAAAACAGACTGAATATGGAGTACTGAGAGCAGAACTAGGAGTCCAGACACATACTCTTAATACTAACTCTCAAGAAAAATTTTAAGGCAGTGATTTGTAAATGTTCTGTTAAGAAACGTAATCCTTGCAATTAGGAATGCAATACTGTAGCTATCGATATTTTCTGATACACAGATGAAGTATGATTTGAAGTGTTAAGATCTGTTATGTAAAAAACAATAACAATAAAACGTTAGAGAAAAACAGCTTGACACTAACTGCAAACAACTCAAAAAAACAGGAAATCGCTTCATTATTTTGAGAGGGTGATGAGATGACACAGAGATGACAATTCCCATTTTCCCTTGTGACCAAAAGTGAGTTTTCAGTGTATCAAAATGCTGACACTTGGGCACAAGTCTGTCAAATGCAATGGAGACACCTTAATGCAGACACCTGTCACACACACAGGAGCACTGAAAAGAACCTGATAAAAGTATCATAAAATATGCTATTAGATCAGATTATGTTTCCTGTGAATATGAAAGCCAGTAGACTTGTTTATGTTTTGTTCTCAGCACAAGAAGATAATCTTATTCCAGCTATTCAATCTGAGACTGATCTGGCTGTATGCTTAAAGCTGGTACTTTGCATTGTACACTTCAAACACACAATCAGTTGTGTATTGGTGATACTATCCAATTTGTTTAAATTAGCCATGCGCTGAAGTGCTTTGATAGACCAGAAGCTAAAGCTCAAAGCCCTAACTGTCTTGACAACATACTGTCGATGTTAGAAAACATTTTGAAAAGACTGTCTTTACTAGCTGAACAAAGTCATCAAATTATAATAACATGAAAACAGCTATTATGGAGTCTGCTGGGTGGATACATGCAATTTCTTTTGTTTTTCTTTCTGATTTAAGATTACGGCAACTTTTTAATCTACTTCAGATTTCACCAAAATACAGCAGTTAGATATAAAACAAGATCATGAGCTCACCATTATCATCGTGGGAATACTCTATGCCAGAAACTGTGCATCTTCGGAAAACCATCTTATTTTCAGTAAGCGTCCCAGTCTTGTCTGAAAAGATAAACTGCACCTGACCTAAGTCTTCTGTGATATTTAAAGCTCGGCACTGCAGCTGAGAATCTGTTTCTTCATCATATAAATCTTTATCTTGGTGAATAAAGTACACTTGGCAGATTTTAACTATTTCAATGGAAACATACAAAGAAATTGGAATCATAACCTAGAACACACAAAAATAAAATGAATTAGGAGAAAACAGACTCAATTAGTAAGATTTAATTAAATCGGCAGTAGTCTAGAACGCAAAGAGGCTATGTAATTTAAATGTCTACTGTAAAGCTATCAGCACATTTGAAAACAGTCTATTTGCTGTGTCAAACTAGGAAAACGTCATGAATTGCAGAGCTGAAATCCATTATTATGTCTGGAAGAGTGATTATCAAAACTTGGACAGACATTAAACTTTTCTGGGCTAATAAGGTGTGCTTGAAACTAGCCAGGAAAACATAACAAATCAAAACAAAAAGACAGTGCAGTCAGAATTCTGTGAGTGTTTTGCATTTGAAGAACAGAATGAATTTATTCTGCATAAATAATACGCTGCTTACAAATTCCCTTAGCAGCAACAAGAAAACAGAATGAGATGTGTAAAACTTTCCATAGGAATGATTTCTTTGGCCTTGGCATCTGCACTACAGATTAAATGAATGAAGAAAAAAAAATAATTTCTGAAGAAAGAGATCTGAGAAGTTTCCCAGAAAAGATTTTCAGTTGTTTCTTAAGGTTTGTCAAAACTCCATGAAATATCTAATTTGCATTTCAGTTTTAGCCTGCAGATGTTTGTTCAGTTGACATAGAGTTGTTATAACCACACTTTCTGGAAGTGGTTAAAAATGTATAAAACTTATGTTCATACCAGGACACCATACTGCAAGTGGTACCCCACATCTTTGATGTGTTTCACAGTGGGTGGATATAAAGCATGAGGCCTGTTTTCTTCCAGGTGAATCCTATCTCTTCCTACTTGCTTAAAATAAAATAGAATACCTGAGTTTCTTAGGGAAGGTTTCAGATGTCTTTCTTCTCCAAGGTCAATGTAGCTCTGAGACCTTACTGTGTGATCAGTGTGTTTGTTTTCAAGAAAAAATTTCACTTTTCATCAGTGGGTAGACCATTTACTTTCTTTAATTTAGATTTCTGATTATATATTATCACATGCTCTATATTTAAAATTTAAAGTGTCTAAATACATTTCTACTACTTGATTACCTTCTCACATGGCTTAGTGGTAGAAGGGGTACTACACACCCTGCACATAAATAGAAAATCATAAATAAGGGTGGCATTATGCACAACTTGGATACCTGAAAAACTATGATTGCTGTCAGAAATAAATATACTGAAGCTAGAAGAGGGGACAAGTATTTGCCATCAGGTCCTGGAACATCAAAAACTGGTTTCTTCTTCTCACCGTATTGCCATACCCATAGACCATGACCTGCAGAAGAGTTGAAAGAGAGAAATGTCTACAGTAACTCCAAGATATAAAGATAAATAATATAAACTGGTCCTCAGAGAAGAGTTACATAGGAAATTGATATTTATTTTCAACTATTCAGTACAACTTGAAAGAGATTCAGAAAGCCTACTTTTTTTTTTCCCCACTAGGATTTAGGGCTTGGGAAAGGCATTTGTCTGGTCTTAAGGACAGCATCTGCAAGTCACTTTTTGGATAAATTTTATTCAAATAAAGCAATCTGACTAGTGTAAATCAGTAGTTCAGGCTAAGAGTAGCAGCAGAGCCAACAGCAGGGAAGCTTAGGAACTAAGAACAGAAAAAAAAATAAGCATTGCTTAAAACCTTTTGTTATTGATCGTGATGATAGTTAAATAAATATAAGGATATTATTATTTTGGGAAAAATGCATTCTTGTTAAAAACAGAAGGTTGCCTTTTTAAGAAGAGTGCTAGGATTTGCAGCTAGTTTCTTCTGAAAGATGGAGAAGAGACAGTTTGTCTGATGCTTGTAAGGTTAAAACCAAGGATGAATTCCACCACCATAAGAAGTAATCATATTATTTTAATTACATGTCAGAAAAAAAAATGAGAGGAGGATTACTTTGAAAGTAATCTTTTGAAAGCTGTTATCTGTCTAGATTTTAAACTTGCCTTTACATCCTGATATAATAAAACAGTGTTGAACTTTTGAAAAATAAAAACAATATTTAAGCCAAGTAACAAAATTATTTTGTCCCCCATACTACCAATATCCTCCTACTGATGTCTGTACTTCTGTTCTTCACTGTAACTCCCAAACCTAGAATGACCTACATCATGACTTGTTTTATAAATATCTTGACTCAGATTTCCTCCACTTATACTGTCTTGATAGAAGATAAAAGATTTACTTGATTCTTAGAGAACACAGTTTTGCATGTGAGCAGCACCAGTCACCTCTGGTTTTGAATTGCTCAACCAAATTTCCTTCCAGCAGTGCATGGTGGTTATCACCTCCTGCGCTTTGCTTTGGCCCTCTGCTGGTGGTTTCTGTTCTTGGAGCAGAAGTGAGAGTAGACATCAGATGTGTCACCTACTGTGTGCCACCTACTTCTATTTACACTCCCACAGCCCAGCGGACGCAAGAAGCAACACAGCCTGCTGCCACTGATTGGGGCATCGCCTGTCCTGTGGTAGGCAGGGACTCCCTGCAGTTAAGCCTCCCTTCAATTAAGGTACTGCAGCACTTCAACAGCGCCTCGAGGACAGGGCTCCCTCACACTGAGATGCTATACCAAAGTGTCATGAACTCAGCGGAAACAAATACGAGGACTGATTCACAGCTGGAAAAAACTCATCTTTAAGCACTATCTGACAATACCTGGAAAAAGACATGCTGAGATTTATTAAAATGGCATAAGACTGTTATTAAACTACACTGTGGTTGTTAGGAAACATTCTAATGTTTCCGACACATGACTCACACACAAACACAAGGGATATGGAATTCATATGCAATACATTAACAATCATTTTGGATGCCAGATAATAAGAAACTCGATTCCTTCTCTCAAACAAACAGAAAAAAGCTTGAAGAGTATTTCCTCAAACACTCCAGGAAGTCCAGAGGATCTTCTAATTGGGTTTATGAAGATTTAGACATTTACATATTTCTTCAGTTTCAAAGCTGCAGCCTTGAGTTAATAAATAGTACTGGGGAACAGCACTGTGCTAATTATATTTACTCTCTGGTCATAAATTGATCTGTTGACTGACCAAGGCATGCTGTACTCTACCACCTGTGATTTTGAGGTCACTGCCTACAAACTGGCTTCTTTTGGACCTGTCATTTTTGGAAGTGACAGAACCTATGCATTTGGATCTCTGGCATTAATGGCTTATACTTGATTGAAACTATGAACCCATTTAGACAATCCTGTGCATTAAAACATCATTTCAAGGAAGAAAATGTAATCAAAAAGCAGCTATATGGATTTTATGTTTCAGCAGATACACACGTTTTTGCTGAAGCTAAGAACATGAATCTCAAGAGAGTCTGATAGTTAAGTTTCTATTTTTAAAGAGCACTTACCAATGGCAGAAAACAGACACATGATGAGAAGTATAAGGATACACCAAAGGACATCAGCATTCATCTGCCTTTCAAGCTTACTGCGTTTGTAACGAGGTCCATTATTATTTAACAAAGCTTTGGTCTCATGCCCTGCAAAAGCAATTGCATCAAATGATGTAATAAGGATTCCTGTCTGTATTTTAAGGAAACTATAAAAAGGCAAGTGTGTTTAGTCAGACAGAAAAGCAACTTTTACCTGCATAGATTACAATTCCTACAACTTCTTCTGTATTTCTAATAGTACATCCACGTAACAAAAGATTTTCTTTAAACAGTCCATCCTTTTTTCCACTTTTATGTACACTGCAGAAAATTTAAAAGCAGAACAAAGCACAGCATGTCAAAACATTAAGCTTGTGAAATCATACTCTGTATGTAATACAACAAGCCAAGGAAACATCTTCGAAGTTTGAGAAGTTATCTCAACCTGATGGTGAAATATTCCCTTAGATCTTCCTCCTGGGACAATCCTCTGGCAGATCCTGAAAACTGAGAATCCCTACCCAGGAATCCCAGACATGCAGCAGTGCAGCTGTAGCGCTACCAATTGCTCTGGCTAGGCTGTGGGATATGCAAATGTACTGGACAAACGTTCGCTAGAGATATGAAGGCCAAATCTACAGCAAGTATACAGCCAGTCCTATGCTTTGAAAATGCATGTACAAATTCTGCATGTGCAATCACAGTAAACCGAATTCATCTACGGAGCAGTTGCGTAGTGCATGATGCTTACATAGCATTCATGCATTTTTATCAAAGAAATATGGGGAAACTGGGAAAGGGCAGAGCTTCAGATGCAGCGACACTAAGAAAGATATGCCAGGGATAGTGTGTATCAGTCAGTTTAGTGAAAAAGAAAGGAAAAAGCTTCTGTGAGTTCATCAGTAAGGGAGATTGCTTTCAGAAGTGTCTCACTGTGTAAGAAAGATGAAATGGCATGCACTCTGATGACTGCACGCACCAAAGCACATGAGAAAAATGGAACAATGCTACATTTTCACTATAACTTCTTATTGTCTGCTCTGTACGGACTGACTCAAGTTTCAACTGATTGAAAACTGCAGAAAACAGCCTTATGAGAATTAACTGCCATGAGAAAAATGCTGAACAATAATAACAACTATTAAAGCATAAGGTTAGAATGTTTTATTAAGTAAGACAGACAAATCTAATAATCATTTCAGACCCTTTCTGCATGAATCAAATGTAATTTAACAGTAGTATACTCATGCCTCAGAGCAGATGAAAGCAATCTGAAATGTGTTCTGCCCTCGCAGAGCATCAAGATCATCACGCTTCCCAATTCTAAAAAATCCAACAGCAATAGGAAACTAATAAAAGCTCAGAGTTAAAGAGAAATCATGGAAAACCCCGATGTGTTATGCTTGAATTAACAGTGTTACTGTAATGCCAAACTGTGGCTACCTGGATTTGAACATTCAAAATAGCGTCTCCTGAAATCTGCAAACTAGCTTAAAACCGTGACTTTTACAGAAAGAAGTGGATTTCATAAGGAGAATACTTTTTCTGCTTAGCCCAGCCTCCCCATGGGCTTCACGTATGAGAAGAGGTTTTTGTTCAGCAAATATCTGTAACTCACTGTTTCACCTTTTGCCAACAGAGCTTTAAAAATTGGGGGTTGCTGTATGTCAATAGGTATAAATACTCATTACCAGCTGGAGAACTACTCACATTTTGCTGGACTTACACTATGGGGAATAATTCTGTAATGAATCCATAGTGCACAAAATACACTATTACTGGGATTCTGCCACTTGCTCTTCAAGATGGAACCGTGCTTTACCCTTCCTTTCTCATAAATGGATGTTAGTTTGAGTTCCCAATTCAGTTTTCAAACCATACTTATGAATTCTTCTAATAAATGGGCTTTTTAAAGACAAATCTAATTAGGAAGTAATAGCTTTGGCTTATGATTTTATAGCCTTCATCAGTTCTTTACACTTCTTGACTGCGACAGTGGATACTGTAGACAGTACAGTTACTTATGTGCTTGTTCTATACAGTTAGACAGTTGTTCTTGCCTCGCTTGTACCACATCTGATCCTGTTCCACAGCAATGGTGTTAGCACCTGAAGTTAACCCTGAGGTGCCAAGACCTGCCAACCACCTTTGCTCACTGAACCTTCTCATCACAGCCCATCCTCACATGCCCCTTGCACTGCTTTTTACTTTTTCATATCACCTGTTCTTCACCAAATTTTTAAGAAACATGGATGAAATCAATGTGCTGTTGTAGAAACAACTCTGCTGGTTTAACATGGGAACTCAAATACAATCTGAGGACAGTTCACATCAGCCTTATATTACGTTCTCCCTTGGTACTTAGCCAGTGCTAAATAGCAAGGTGACCTATCAATCCTGTATTCAAAAAGCAGTATTTTCTTTCCCTCCCTGGTGTCTCAGATTTCTTACAAAGCAAGTGGTGGAGCTGTCATTGCTTCCCAGCACTTGAGAATCCCAAACAAAACACTCTGCAGTCTTCAAGGTGGCCTCAGTGTCATCACTGAAAAGAACCTTCCTGACTCTCAGTGCTGATTGAGATGTATTCTCATGGACTTTGTACCACTAGAGCTTGTCAGAGAGACACTGATGTGTAAGTTAATATATTTTTTTCCTTAAAAAGATTGTAATGTGATTTTAAATTATTTTGCCTTTGCAAACTCAGGTCAAGCTTTGAAACAGAAATGCAGCATGCATTCCTATTATTGCTATTACTTTTCCTCCCCACATTCACATTGGAACTTTCCAAGCAAATCTTTTGATACCGAATGGTTAGATATAGACTTCTGCACTTTTCTTACAAAAAAGCCTTTTACCTTTCAGAGAAAAGCTGGGAAACTGGAATGCAAACTATGACTTTCCCTTTTCCCTTGCACACATACATATAAGAAAGGTAGGAACAGGATTTTAAGGTCAATTTTGTTATTTTTGGAAGCCAGTACAGAATTTTGGAATGTTTGCCGTGCATACTGTACATACTCTGGCTAGACCCAAGCAGGCAGAGGGCATGTCAGGTTTTACTCTATTCTTTTTACCCAGAAGATTTCTCACAGCAAATACGCTTGAAATACGCAAGGGTGCAGAAAAAGCAGAACAGTACTGAAGCAAGCACTTAAGGACAGGCAGTCTCCCTGCCTATCTGCACAGCCAGAGTGTGTTCAGTGCAGGTTGTGCCAATATAACTGAAGAAGTTATATGTAGTCATGTGTATGATAGTATTTTGCAGACATAGGATAGGGCCAGGCCTGCCTCAATGCATTTTGCATTATTTTTGTCTGTTTGTATTATCGTACCTTTTCTTACTGTGAGCTGTCTGAGCTACACTGCTTATCAATAGTGATCACAGTTCAGGATTTTTACAATATGCACACACCAATATTTCTATTCCCCTAAAAAACTGTCAACATAGACATTAGAACTATATTTTATATTTCAAACAGGAAAAGATAGACTTCTTTAAAAATAGAAACCTACGTGTTCACAGCATCCTTATTTAAATAGCCTAGTAGCATTTGTTTTCAGTTGAGACCCTTTCAACTAGGAGCTATCTGAAACTGTCCTTCAAGCAGTCACCACTGATAAGATTTTGAATTAAGATCTGATTTTGACACGGCAATTACATGCCTCAATTTAGATATGCTAGCTACTATTCATCTTGCTAACATGAAACATAGCCATGATTTCATGATACTGAGAGGTTGTGGATGCCCCGTCCCTGGAGGTGTTCAAGGCCAGGTTGGACGAGGCCCTGGGCAACGTGGTCTAATAAATGGGGTGGTTGGTGGCCCTGCCCAGCAGGGGGGTTGGAGATTCATGATCCTTGAGGTCCATTCCAACCCAGGCCATTCTGTGATTCTGTGATTCTGTGAAAATAAAAAACAGAAGGGAAAAAAAAACAACCCTCTCCCCATTGACAAACTTGGAGGCTGAGAGTTTATTTGTTGACAGTTGGTTTCTCTTCCCTTCAAATGTATGGACCTTTAGTTGTAAATGTTTAGGAGCACAGTTGATGAGATCTGGAAATCATCTGACGCTTTCTGTCAGATTCACACGTGATGTCTTGACTTTTTGCTGTGCACTTGTTCAAGAGCCTTCCAGAATATTCTGTGGTGTTACTTGCTACGTGACTCGGCTCTGTAACTTACATGATACTAAACTTTTTCATATGGAGTACATAAATAAATACCTAATTGAAGACAAATTTATGTGTGCCTTCTATAGCATTCAACCTTTGTACAGACCTAGTGAAAGATATCCCAGTCCAAGGACTAGATGATCTTTAAAGCTGTCTTTCAACCCCAACCATTCTATGATCCTATGCTCAATATTTGGGAACTGAGATTCAAACACATGAGGTGTGCAAGAAAAGCTGCCAAACCTTCCATTTCCATATCTGGAAATGTCATTTCTGGAGTATAGCAGGCTCTCTATTAATGCACACAGTTCCACACCCTCACACAGTAATGTCTAATACTAAACTTTTATCTTTACGTGAACTGTAGGTTCACTTTGTGCTGTTAAATAAAGGAACACATTTTCCCACACTACAACTTGATGTAGTTTTGAAAAAGCTAGCCTGATTCACACCAGTTGACAGTACATCCTACACAATCTGTGACATCTGAGAGTAGTAACTGAGCTGGTAAATAGCATCATTATAAAAAACGCTTTAAGCCCCAGCAATTTTCAATACTTATACCATTTACGCAATTCAATATAACTCATCACTTCTAATCCATACAGATGATAAATTACGGTATTCTATAAAAGAATCAGTGCCTGTTTAGCTCTTTTAATTAAAATTTAAACAACAACAAAAAAACATTCCTAGAATCTCATGTTGCATGAAGTTGAAGAGTCTAGAAAAACTCAAGAGTGCATCTCTTAAGTCACCACTAGTATTGGCATGCCCACATACTACAGTCCTGGCTACACTAGAATCACAGTACCATGTACATACTAAAACATTTATCATTTGTTTCTGAGCAGAACAAATTGGCCAGGGATGAGCACCCAGTTAACACAGCTCTGTTTGTTTAGAATTAAGTTAAGTGGTTGTACGTGACTCCGCATGGTAGTGTACAAGCATGCCCACTGTATGAGCCAATTGTTTTATTTGATCTGAATGAGGAAAGGAATATTGCCACAGCTGGAGAAATATCAGTTTCATGTTCTGATTTTCCTCAATGACACTTATATTAAAAGAAACATCAAACAAACACATCTTCATAAAAAGAGAGTAAAACAGATTGTGCTTGTTTGTTGGCCCTCTTGGACTGCTTTTCTATTTCCTACTACTTCCAAACTAACTTTTTTGATTCATGGCGGGAGGGAAAGGGAGAATAGTGGCTGCAACTACACTACTTCATACACTCATTCTGGAGTGTAAACCGATTCTGGAGTGTAACCTGATCAAAGCTAACAACTACACCTCCCTTGGAGGAGACAGTATTCAGCAGTGAGAATGATACACCTTATATAACACAGACCAAACTAAAACAGCATGTATTTTGCTCTGTACCAGAGGAAGGGAGCGTATACCAAAGGATATTACATGAAATACTCACATGGAACCTCGAAACCTACTTAAGTCGTTGTTAGGATTCTCACATTCAATGACACTGGTGAACTTCAAGGGGTCAAATTCTGAGTCCTGAAATAATAGAAGTATTACATACTTATTGCAAAGACTTGCAAATTATATCCAGAATCACTTTCTTAAATAGCTTTCTCAATATCTGTAAGTGTATTTTTTTCCAAAAGCAGTCAGATTAATGACGCTGACCACTGGAACTGAAAATCGAAGGGATCTGAGGAACAGCAAACTTCCGCAGGTGCTTTGCAAAGTCTCCCTTACTTTTTTATAAATAGTATGAGCTTCGAAAGGCATCAGATAAAAGAATTCAAAACCACAAGTCAGATGAATTTCGCATGGAGTGGAAAAACAAAATTTCTCTGGAAAGGCTCAAAATACTCAAAAGAATCACTATATACCATGTACAGTGAAGTCACTGCATAACTCAATGCATTGTCAATTATGAAATGAGCTCTTGAAATATTACCTGAAATTCTTCATCGCTGTATGGCAATAATAAATAAATTAATCTACTACAGTAAATTAGACGCATATAGCAAAATAACTATTTCCTAATTAACACTTAAAACCTTGGTTCTCTAACTCATTAGGCTGAAGCTGGTATTTCCGTTGACTGCAGATTTATTTACCTGTAAGCAACACCTCGTTGTGTTGGAGTTAAAACATCCTATCACAGCATAATTATTTGATTTTGTTAAATAAAAATCAAGATTCTTTCTTCTTTGACAGATTAAATAAACCACGCAGTTAAATGAGAGATGCCTGTTTCTGCTGCTGGGACATCTGTTTGTCTCCAGAGATGCAGACTACCACTAGGAAACTGCTTTGCCCACCCTCTGAATGAAAGAATCAATTATGAACCATCATTTTATTCAACTTTCAACAGTGATAACACTGTAAATATTATGTTTTATAATGGTTTTGCTGAGCAGCTGTAGACTCCAACCACTACCTTTTAGACTATTTTGTAGAAAGGGCTTCCTGAGAAATAGTAACCAAGAGATAAAAGTTTCAGCTCCCTTTTCAGCTTCTCTGAAACACACAGGTGTCTCAACTATGTATTTTTTTTAATATTGGTTTAATTTAGAAGAAGTATAAGAAACTACTTTTTAAGTAAGAAATAAGAGACAAGAGGATATGCTAGGATCACAATCAGTGGTACCCCTTAAAGGGAGGTGAAGAATTTCACCAAATATACTTGGAAGAAGACCAACTTGCAGTACATAGGAGACAATTCAGACCACCCAAATCTGACACTGATGGAAACCTTTACTGTAGTTTTGAGAAACAAGAGCTGTAAAGCAAACTGGGAAGGTGGGCTGTCATTTTGAGATAGCTATAGCACACAAGAGTGAAGAACCTCTTTTATTTGCAAAACTGAACTTATAAACAAGGGGGAAAAAGCAATAAAAACAGAGGGCAGCTTTGAGCAAAGAATAAAAGTGCCACGCTGAGAATCAGACTTCCTAAATTATATCAAAGTTGGCAGTCAGGTACCTGAGACTTAGCAAGAAATCCAGATGATCTCCACACCAACTACTGTTGGTATTTATTACTCCTGGTTAGCCTTCAACTTCTCTAGGCGACTGAGTTTGTTTCTGAAAATGTTCAGTAGTATCTAGTCCTACAGAGGTGCCTAAACTTCCATTAGACTTTAGAACAGAGCAGAACCTGTAAGGCTGCAGGTCCATCTCCGATGAGCCTTATTCTTCAGCTGCTCCCTGCAGACAGGTAGAGCTATTGGTAGTCCCAAGGAAAGAACTGCTGGTTGGAACAGATATTGTGAAGCTTCCAGGTCTCAGCATCTGAGATCTGTTAGCACATCTCTTAATCTATGCACTACTACCCCTTGTGTCTCTGCCTTCTGCTTTCTAAGGTGCACATCTACAGACACTGAACTGCCACCAAAGTACAGGAAAAATAATAGAAAAGTACTGCTCAAAGTCTTTCAGTAACAAACTCTCTATCTAAGTATTACGGTAAAGAAGAACCACTATGGTAGATTAAATTGCATTTGTAAATTGAAGGGGAAGAATAGACTGGGAAATAGACTAGAATAGACAGAATAGACTAGGGAGCATATAAACAGGAGAGGGAATGGCTGTTTACAAGGGTAGATAGTGACAGGACAAGGGGGAATGGTTTTAAACTGAGACAGGGGAGGTTTAGGTCAGATATTAGCAGGAAGTTTTTCACCCAGAGGGTG
>PPHD01020474.1:0-13634 GCA_002909625.1 Bambusicola thoracicus | reverse complement strand
CCTGTGCCCCTGCAGCTGACTCAGTGCTTGCCTCGGGTGGTCAGTCAGAGGTTCAGGCTGTGATTCAACAGTTCCCATACAAGTTGTCAAGGGAGGAAGATGGCCTTGGCAATCTCATGTCAATATTCTCTTAGACTAAATATTTTAATGATGCTCATGTATCCTACTCTGAAAACTTAAAACCAGCACAGAGAAGTTGGCAACACGTGTCCCTGCTCAATGTTTCTGAAGTGTTCCTCGTGTTTTTGTTTGCACTAGAATTTCTCAAGTGTGTTAATAAGGTTTAAAAAGATACAAGCTAGCGTAATTAAGAGGTCTCAACAGTTCTGTGTGAGAAAAGACTGACTGTCTGGGTTCCGATATGCAGGGTTTTGATTCCAGCTGATTTCCCTGACCATCGGGCCGTTTGTAGGCGCCTTCACCAACGTATCCCGCGTCCTCGCACCGCCATGGGGCGTCATTCGGCAGGCTCGTTGGCCGTACCCCGCTGTGAGGCAGCTCGAGGCGGGAGGTTGAAGCCCCGCGCTTGCGCTACCACCTTCCAGCCGCCGCGTGTTGATGACGTAATCACAGCGCGCGGGCGGCGGGCCGAGCTCGCGCTGTACGTGTGGTCGCTTTCCGCCATGAAGGAGACGCCGCTGTCGAACTGCGAGCGGCGCTTCCTGCTGCGCGCCATCCAGGAGAGGAAGGTGCGGTGCCGGACTCTCCTCCTTGTACCCTGCCCCGGCCCTTTCCCGCCTCAGGTGCGGGGCAGCGCGGCCCCTCGTTGCGGCCGCACCCGGCCCGGCGTGGTGCGGTGACCGCCCCGTGTGCGTGTGTGTGTGTGTGTGTGTCCCCGCAGCGGCTGGACGGGAGGCAGTGCTACGACTACCGCAATGTGCGCATCTCCTTCGGGCCCGAGCACGGCTGCTGCGTGGTGGAGCTGGGGAAGACCAGGTGGGAGCGGCCGGCTGTCGGGACGTCCGCGCGTTGCGGTCTCCGGGAGTGGGGCATCCACAGCTGTGTGGGCGGCCCGTATCAGCGCCTCACCGCCCAACGAGTGAACAATTTGCTTCTAACAAATAACGTCAGTCTCCCCTCTTTTAGTTTAAAGCTGTCCCCCTCGTCCTGTTCGCATCAGACCATGTAAAAATCAGTTCTCCTGTCTGTAAGTTTCTCTCAAGTATTGGAAGGCTGCAGTGAGGGCTCCATGGAACCTTCTCTTCTCCCCTCAGCGTGTCTTTGTAAGAGAGGTGCTCTGGTCCACCGATCATCTCTGTGGTCCTCTGCTGGACCCACTCCAGCAACTGCATCCTCTCCATGCTGGGGCCCCAGGCCTGCATGCAGTACTCCACTTCTCCAATGTTTTGCGTCTGGTTTTAATTCTAGACGTTAGAAGCACGTTCCGATTTCTAGACATAGTTCTTGTCATCTCTGACTAGCATTTAAATACAGGATTTGAGTGAGAAACTTGAGTTTGAACAATGAGAAATGTGTTGAAAAACATCCACTTGGGTCTTTTGTATATGTTTTGTTTCCATTGTTAGGTATTTTCCTGCTCTGCTTTGTAGCCCAGCTGTTTATTTCCTTCTGCAGGGTTCTTGGGCAAGTCTCATGTGAACTTGTTCCCCCGAAGCCAAATCGGGCTACAGAAGGTATACTTTTCTGTAACCTTGAGCTCTCACCAATGGCTGCACCTGGCTTTGAGCCTGGCAGGTATGTGGCTTTCTCAAAAGTCCAGGCGAGGATAACACAGAAACCTCTGTTTTGGCACACACAGGTGTGTAGCATAATTATGTTTAATTTGGGTTAATTTTGTTTGAACAGGCAATCTGAGTTACTGGTGAAAGTGAACAGACTTATAGAACGATGCCTGAGAAATTCCAAATGCATTGATACCGAGTCCCTCTGCGTTGTTGCTGGTGAAAAGGTAGGGGAAAACTGCCGGTCTCAAATGATTTCATAGAATCACCGAGGTTGGAGAAGACCTCCAAGATAATCCAGTCCAACCATCCACATACCACCAATATTTCCCCACTAAGCCATGTCCCTTAGTACCACATCTAAACGTTTCTTGAACGTAATCATATGTATACACACTTCATGATTTTAAACATAAAGTTACGTTTTCAGGTGCTCTGTCTTGTTTTGAGTACTGGACTTCTGAGTATTTTTTTCTTGTTTTATGGATATTTTTAACTACCTACACATGCTTTTGGAATAGTCGGGATGTGTGTATTGAACATATTTCTTTGCAAAACAAAGTTTAAATTGTATTTAACTGTTGTTTACTTTGTCAAAATTAACCAGCGTTTTAAATCCAGCACACTGCTACCTTGAATATACCATGGTTTTTCATCCTGACTTCTTCAGCAAATACTTTGAGGAATGTAAGCTGCTCCTTTTTGTGATTCAGAAACTGGAAGTGTCTTGGAAAAGCCATAGCTTCTGTGGAATCGTGTTACACATTACCAAGCAGTTACACATGTTTTCCCTCAGGTCTGGCAAATTCGTGTGGATCTGCACCTGTTGAATCATGATGGTAACATTATTGATGCTGCCAGCATAGCAGGAATCGTGGCCCTGTGCCATTTTCGCAGACCAGATGTTTCTGTGCAAGGAAAAGAAGTAACAGTGGTAAGTCATACCAGGTTGCAGTAAGCCTTATACTGCAGGTAGCTGTTGGTTTATAAAAGGGAAGAATAAATACCGATGTAAGCAGATAAACTCAAGATGCTTAAAGAGTTTTAGGATAAGTGTGTTCCTGTTCAGAATGTAAAAGGATAGTGAAGCAAGCCTGATGAGTGTAAGATCATAGAATCATAGAGTTACTCAGGTTGTAAGGATCTCGAAGATCATCAAGTCCAACCGCAAAGATTATTTCAGTTTCAATTTATGGGAATGTTCTGTTTACCTCCATAAGTAGTAAATGGAAAGTATTATAGAAGGAGAAGAACAAAAAGGGTTTCTTATTAATACTTAGACTTTTTTCTTTCTGTTTCTTTAAATCTCTTGTACAATACATCCTTTCAAAATAGCATGTTGTGAATAACTGTCTTCTGGACCATTTCTTTTCTAAGTACTCTCCTGAGGAGCGCGATCCTGTGCCCCTGAGCATCCACCACATGCCTATTTGTGTCAGTTTTGCCTTCTTCCAGCAGGGGTAAGAATTTTTTTTTAAGCCTTTCTTGACAGAAACAACTTATTGTTAGTTGTGCTAAACTGTTGTTACATAACGTTGTGAAAATACGCAATGCTGACAGACAGATTTCTTATCACATTCATATGTGTTCTGCATAGACAGGAAAATTGTAATGGGGGAGTCGAGGTCAGCCTCAACCTTCTGTTGTCATCTTATGTTAAAAAACTTCATTCTAGGACATACTTGTTGGTGGATCCAAATGAACGAGAGGAACGTGTAATGGATGGCCTCCTTGTAATCGCCATGAATAAACATCGTGAAATTTGTACCATCCAGTCTAGCGGAGGAATTATGCTATTAAAAGATCAGGTAAAAGTCGAGGGTAACATTTAAGTATCTGTTATCATCTTTTCTATGGTTCTATTTTAAAAGTCTTGTTTTCGTGATTCTAAACTGTTACTGTCTATGTAACGTACAGGTTCTGAGATGCAGTAAAATAACGGCTGTTAAGGTTGCAGAAATAACAGAATTAATTCAGAAAGCTTTGGAGAACGATCAGAAACTTAGGTGAGTTTTTTGGGAAGGAATGGAGATAAGTATTTTTAAGAAATAATTTAGAGGTGAATGGCAGTTTGTAATAAATCAGCAGGTTGTTTCTGTTTGTAAACATTTCAAATAGCAAGTATTTACATGCTTGAGGAAGTCATAAATGTGAAATATCCTGAAATAATGTGTGTTGTTGAATGACTAGGAAAGAAGGTGGGAAGTTCGGCTTTGCAGAATCTATACCAAATCAAAAGATCACTGCCTTCAAAATGGACAGTGCTGCTGTAGATACCAACAACGTGGAAGAACAAGCAGAAGAAATCATAACTAAAGCTGACCCTCCTTCAGAAGTGTATGTTTTCTATTTATTATTCCAGGGGTGTATGGCAAACAGGTATTGGATTAGAAAGATTACACTGTTACAAAGTAGAAGTGAAATAAAGCTCTTACCCGTGTCCTGGGCTTGCTGAAAGGTTCCCAGAGGAAGGATCTCCTGATAGAGATCCTTCATCCTGGGGAGTCAGCCCTTAAATGGGGTCTAGGAGGGGTGCAGCCAGGCTCCACCCCTTCCGGTCACTCAGGTGAAACTGCATTCACCTGTGCTTCTGCAGCTGACACTGTGCTCACCTCAGGTGGTCAATCAGAGGTTCAGGCCGTGATTCAACAGTTCCCATACGCAGGGGAAAAAAAAGTCTTTCCCTTATCTGCATTAGCCCTCCCAGAAGCTAGTGGAGCACCCAAGCTATCTAATGGCTCATGGTTGCCTCATAGCCTAACCTTACACTGCTTTGAGTTCTGACTGCTTTTAGCTAACTTAATTCTTAACAGAAAGTGCAAAACAGGGCTGAAGTAACTAGTTGTTACGCTATCTGGAGAAGAGTACTCTTAACTTTCATTGAAGGCCCAGGGAGAAAAGTTACAGCTGAAAATCAACTGTTTTGCCTTCATACAGTGAGATTACTAACTCCAAGATTTTCTTAACTACTTCAGTTTTGCCAAACCAATATTGCACACTCCCGGCACAGCCCAAATTGGGGAAGGAATAGAGAATGCCTGGGGAGACCTTGAAGAATCTGAGAGGGAGGAAGCAGCAGAAGAGGAAGGTGAAAGCAGCGCTACTGCTTTT
Source organism: Bambusicola thoracicus (assembly GCA_002909625.1). Lineage (NCBI taxonomy): Eukaryota > Metazoa > Chordata > Aves > Galliformes > Phasianidae > Bambusicola > Bambusicola thoracicus. Next base: position 8,841 of record PPHD01020474.1, on the reverse strand, counting down.
GAATGCCAGAGGACAGAAACAGAGGATACAAGTATGATGAATGAAGCTAAAGGTATTTATCTTGAAACCACATACATTTATTCACAACGCTTTAAATTATTAACGAATAGAAAAGTGCAAGATGTCCTTAGGAAGAAAGAACCGTTGTAGTCAGTTTGTTTTTGGAACTTATACTCATTTGGTACTTTCACTTCACCTGTACATCTGTTTTCTCCGAACGAAAGCTTGTTTGCTGTAGTATACTGAAGAGCTCCAGAATAAGCACTAGCAGTTGTAAGCTTGTTTTTCCACTTCCGAGTATTTCTTTAAACGTGCTGCAGTTCCTGGTCACAGAAGGTGTTCATACAAATTGGATCAGTTTGTGAGTTCATGTTTTTAATTATTTTTTCTTCTAGATGATCCTATTGTGCTGTCTGACAGCGAAGAGGAAGAAGTTGTCATTCTGGAACCAGAGGAAGTACCAAAGAGAACAAGGTAAACACCATATGAAGTTAAGAGGGGGAAGGAGTTGGTAACTTGACAACAGGATGTTCATGGCCTATGCTTGGAACTTTGCCAGTGCCAAGAAAGGTCTTTGGTTGATCAAGGAGATTATATAGCAGAGTGAGGAGGTTAAAATATGCTGTGCTAGTTTGCTCCTCTCCTAGGTGACCAGTCATTGTGGCTGATCTGCAGCTATCTGAGATGATTATGGATCACCAACTCCTAGAAAGGCTTGGGTTAGAAAGGATCTTAAAAATCATCTAGTTCCAACCCCCCGCCAGGGAGCAGGGTTGCCACTCACTAGATGAAGTTGCCTGGGGCCCCATCCAACCTGGCCACCTCCAGTTCGGGCAGTCATCTTTCAATAAAGTAAGGAGTGATGGGGTAAGAAGGTCGTGTGTGTTTTCCTTAAAGATACCCTAGTTCAGCTCCATAGCAGCACTGCTGGCTGGGACACAGCCCCACCACACTGAGCACCTGTGTGACCTGGGCCTGCCTGAGTGTGGTGGTACCATCACAGGGGCACACAGCCTCCTGTGCTCTTCAGATATTTGACTTGTAATCACTCCAAAAGGAACCAGAGCTTAAATGTGAATTTGAATGAGCTGCTACGTTATAGCTAATCTTAAGTTTTATTTCAAGTAAGTTAGTTTTACGGTTGTGTCCTTACTTTGGTAAGCCATGGTAACCCTCACTGTATTAAGAATGCTTTCTAGAAACTGAACTTTGCACCGAGCACAGTGAGTGGTTGTCCTCTTAAACATGACAAACCCTTTCTTTTGAGATGGAACTCCTTAGTACAGTCATCTGATAAACAGTGTTGTTTACTCTCAGACCACAGACCACCCTGAAACAAGAAAGTACAAGTAAGAAAGCATTTAACAAGAAGAGGAGAAAGAAGAGAGCTTCTCGTTAAAGCCATCCCCTTCAGTAATGCCATAGACTGTGATGGTTTTTTATCACTGAACCTATTTTTGGAGATAATTTTATTTCCCCACCCCACATCTGCTTCTTTGTATGTTTTATGTAATTGTACACAGCTTAAAATAAAAAAGTTAATGTAAGTGAAAGTGTGGTAGCATCCATCTGCAGCACAGACTACTCACCATTCCAACGGGAATGACTCATACGTGATGCATTGTTCTGGTCAGAAGAAAAGAGGCTGTAAAGTTCCACACAGAGGCAGCTCTCATACCTCGGTCGTTTTTTGAGAAGTTTAATTAAATATTACATGCACAGACATGAATTCTTCCTGAACTATATTCCAAGAATTAGGCCCTGAATTTAAAATCTGGCAGAACAGAGGATGTCTCAAACCCGTCTGCTTCGTTTTGAAAACCAAGTAAATGAGAAACACGCACATATTTACAAAGTAATGTAGGACTATTTTACACGTGACTTCAGTTTTATATGACGTACGACCAGGAGAGAAGTAGCTGTGCATCTTCTTAGTGTTAGTTCTTCCCCTCTGAAGTGACTGTAGAACACAGAAGTGAGTGAAGGTCGTTTCTTCTTCTGCAAGATGTTCTGCACACAAATGGTTTCCTTTTCTCCAACAAGCCTTTAAGCTTTTTAAAGAACACAGGTAGTATACTTTGGCACTACTATTGATCTTCTTTTCCTACTTAACAGCTGCCACCTTCCACTCCCAGAGGCTTTATTTTGAGATGGGAGAAGGTACAGTGGAGAGGCAAAACAGTAGTACAGCACAACCTGGGATTTCTTTTTTATCCAAACATGGAAGCGAGAGCTACAATCTCTTCCATGTTAGCTTTAGAGAATGAAAAGATGGAAAAGAATGTTACTGCTGCTGTCAGCAAGCATAGAGGAACACAGGCATACTAGGCAGAAATGGCAGCCTGGGACTAAGGCATTATTAAGGCTGTACAGGAAGTGATATCAGATACTGGCTGCTGAAAGCAAAGCTGAAGGAGCAAAGGAGAATTTTCTTCTGTGCTATGGGAACAGTAAGAGAATGGCTCCCATTCAAAACAGCAAGGAGACATTTCATTAAGCAGTAAATTAATACTATAATACTGATGTCCGTTCACTTCACTGATAACCTACTCTTTGGGCAGAATAATGTATATGCTTCTCTAAAATTAACTCCTCTTCCACTGTTCGTGCTTCTTAGCACTCTTGAAAGTTACCCAGTAGATGCCACAGGAAGGTGAAGGCAGAAGCCCGTTTCTCACAGAGAGCATTGTGATCTTCTAAGCATACTGACCAATGCAGCTTTTTGATTTGACCTTCCAGGGTCACCAGCTCACGCCACAGCTGTGGCACACATGTTCCTGTACATATATAATCCCCCTCCTGCAAGGGTAGAGCATTTCAAGTACTAAGCACTAGGCATGATATACTGTGCAGTCTCTCCCAACTGATTTTAGCTTTTCCAGTGGCAAGATACTGAACTTAAACTAACTGAAGACTACTGAAGAACAAGGCAGACCAACAAAATATGTCTCCTCGTTAAACATTAGGATATGCATAAGAGTTAAAGCACATCCTAAAAGGCTTACCTTTAGCCAAGAAGCAGCCCCTGGTGCATACTTTTGCCTTGACTGGATGAGTCACTTGGCTAGATCAGTTTAGTAACTGAGATGGTCATGGAGGGCTTGAGCCACAGAGCAGGGTGGGGCAGAACAGCGAGCTTTTAGTAATTGAATCTAGATGTGTAAATGGTCTCACAGTAAGGCATATATGGCAGCTTGATAGAGGGCTGCTGATTTTTAATTCTCTCCTTTGTTTTCTTAAATAGCCCACACCCACTGCTTCACACATACACAGAATTTATACTGCTAGGTGCACAGCTCATCAGTGTTGAATCAACTTGAAGTTTACGAGGCACAGGTTTCACATAGGGCAGCTCTTGCCAAAAAGAATCAAAACCAATGCTGATTTAAGATGGTATTACTACGAGGTAGTGATTTGAAGGTATTGGCAAGACTGCTAAGAGCAGATGTAAAACTTGTTTATTTGCCAACCTGGAAATGGCTCAGTTAAATCCAGCACCTCCATGCGTTCACTTCTTTACATACACAAACAGCAGTAGGTACAAGGAGCATCACTCCATTTATACAGGTTGAAGGTAGATGTCCATTTCATCAAGTGACACTTACACACTAGATTGTTCATGTAACAGTTCTAGTAACTAAGGAAAAATAAGATCGCTCGGTTTACATTTTTGCTGCATGCCACAGAAGGAATCCTTCCCAGTTGCGAGGGAGGTACAGAATTAGTACCATTCTGCACGCAGCCCAGAAGACATTGCCTCCTCTCCAGGGCACAGAGCAGTAGTTCACTCTCCTGCGGTATAATGGTTCCACCACCCCTAAAGAGGTAAGCAGGCTGGAGGTTTATTTACTACGTTGATGGGCTATTGGGAAAGCATTAGTGGGAACTCCACAGGTTTAAAATTAGCATCAGTTTTACACTTTGACTAGAAAATAACTATAGTAAGACCACTTTCTGCGTGTACTTAACTAGTTTCAGCTGTGCAGTTCCTGCAGCAGAGCATTGAACCTTTAATGACGAGGAGCTGATAATCCATTAAAGAGAAATCAGGGCTTTTAGTAACCGACACCTCCCAGAAAGCCTCACAGAAGTCAACTTCAGCAAGGTGTTCTCCTCAGAGCAATACAGTTTCTTCCAGTACTGTATTGCTATTACTGTAGCTGTTTAGCCATACTAAGTCTGAGCTTAGATTGGGGAGTATACAAATGCTACAAATGCCACTGCGGAGTTCAAGTCCCATTTACTTGGAAGGAGGAAAAGTCCTGTGATAATAACGCACCGCTAGTATTACTGTTGAGTCTATAATTAGCTAAGCAGTCTCAGACTTGACTTGGTCTTCATGGTTAATTCTGTGCTCCAAGAGAACATTCTTATAAAAACATAGCTACATATTTTAAGAAGATTGCATGTACAAAAGATTTACATTAAAACCACATAAAACTAACTTCAGCATTAAGCTTATCAAAACCTGCATTAATATTCTGAGTAATCACACCTAGAACTTTGAACCACGTTTAAAAACTGTACATCATTTTCTTGTAATATACATCTACGTATTTAAAAGATAAGTCTCTTGATTATTACAAATCTAGTGTCTCTGGCGCGTCAATAAGCGATACTGCATGGTACCTAGAGAAGGGAAAGAAAACACAAAGAGATGCAAGATGGAATCTTGCTGAAGTGCCCTCTGCTGTAAAAAATAACATGGATACTGCAGTAAAGCACATTCCTTACGAGGCTCAACCAGCTCAACATTTTGGAGCCACCACGCCAACACGGATTTTTTGGAGCATTACATGCACTCTGCTGGCTAGCAATGGTAGGAATTTCCAAGTCAATTGCTCCAGTTTCCACCTGACAGTTCAGGCAGTGGTTTGGGTAGTGACAGTAGGCCTGGTGAACACAAAACGTTGCTCAACAAAGCACCGCACAAGGACCTTGAGGGTCTCTTCAACCATTTCACTTACACCACTTGGGTGCGACTTCAGCCTCTTCCTGAGTTAACCCACCCAGCCCCAGTTAAGCTCAGCCACAGCAGACTGGCTTACCACACATCTCTGCAGATACTTACTTTGTGCTCTTGTACTTTTCCCTTATGGACTGTTGTGTGTGCTGTGCTGCTTTGAGGTAGGTCCCGTGAAGGTCCATGAGGCAAGGCTTAATGTGTTCAAGGGTGTAGCCCGTCACCTTGCACAGAGATTCAGGCTGAGGAAAAAGGGAAAAAGGAGGAACACTGAAACACGTTTATGTCACTCTGGTGGAGGTTTTCAAGCTTCCCTGTTGAAACAGTGTTGTCCCAGTATGCTGGCAGCGTTGTTATCTCAAGCAAAGCAGCTCAACAATCACCGCCCAGATTTGAAGTGTTCCTGTCGATCTACAGGAATCCTGAGAACTACTGTATTCTTTGCAGGGCAGAAGTATTCCTCCTTGCCTCCATTACTTAGGCTTTCTGCCCACTCCCTCATTCCAAGGGAGCTGTTTATAGCTTTGAGGGGGATGAATAGAACACAGTGCAACCATAGGTGCCTCTGCCTTCCCAAAAAAGGTACATTCCTATCTTTGAAATACCACAGTCCTTCGTTAACAGGCTACTGGTATGAAAGGGCTGACAACTCCAGCGGCCCAAAACTCAACAGCGTAGGCCCCAGCACTCAAAACTTCCTCTGAATACACTAAACATGCATAAAGGTATGCGAAGGCTCAAGTCTTAGTGTTACATACCCAAGTTTGTCCAGTGATCGTATAGCTTGCTAGATGAAATGCTGCTGCGGCAATAACTGACGGCAAGTATTTCAAGTAAGGATCAGCATCAATCAGAGTCAGCTCTCCAAGATACTGCAAGGAAGACAAGGGAAAGTGAATCATCTACTTCCAAAAAGAAGAGCATTTAAGCAGCTTCATTTGGACAGCAATTTAAACTTCCAATCCTGCCATCAGTTGGAGGAACAGATTTTACCAGTTCCCACTTACACTTGACCCACAGATTTGTTCCTTTGGATTAATGCTGATGCTCTTCAAGACAAAGCTTACACATATTAAAGCAGGCAATGGCACAGAAAACTTGAGAGCACGCTATACTACCACTTGTGATTCTGAGTCACAGAACAGCAACAGAACACAAGGAGCATACCCCAAAATATTTCTCTTATAGCATCTACTGTTAGCTAGTGTCCAACACTGTTCTCATGCAAGCTTTTTCAATGTATTTTGTCATAGAGGCATCTAAAATCAAGAAGGAAGAATTATTGGTCTCACCTTTGCACAGTGCAACAAAGGCTTTCATGGAGGAACTCTGGTACCTGCGATACAGTTAGGCTTTAAGATGACTTCAGCTGAGACACTGTCTGTGCTCTGCTGAGAAACTGGCCTCTGCATGGAGAGCTCAGTGCTTGTTGACAGGAAAAATAAAAATCCTTTCTGCCCAAGTGAGAAGGCAGGTGCACGTGTGGCAATTTTAGACAGGAACATGGGAAACACCTAACAGGGCAACAAAACCCAAGCTAAAATTCAGCAGTCTTAGCCTACTTTGAGTAAGCATTTATGCAGAGCCAGGCCAGACTGTAATAGTAGTGGAATATCTCAAACAGCAGCAACGACACTGTTGCTTCCAGCAGTACAGAACTGCTTCTGGAGGAGCCCGTGGCGCATCATGTGCACTTTTCCAATGTCTCCCGAAGAGATTACACACTTGAGCATATTAGGAGGTGGAAAAGTCCAGTCTAAAAAGTCCTTTACGTCTTGTCTGTACAGATACAGGTCTTGTAAAGTGCATTAATGACAAAACTCTACAGTTCCACAGACGGAGCTAATAAGCCTTACCATCGATAAGCTCTCAACTTTAGCATTTGTCTGCTGATGCAGGAAGTACTGAGTGAGGAACTGGTTGATCGTCGGAGCTGCCAAATCAAATGATAAAACCTTCAAAATTAAGTGCTCCATCCTCAGAACTTGCTTCTTGTTGTAGGTGTCATCTGTGATGTAGACAAACTCTGCTACTTCAGGGGGGTAGATTTCCTCAAACTTCCTGCCATGAGAAACAGAAGCAGTTAGGGACTAGAGAATCAGGTAACCAGCAACACCTCATGAAATCCAGCGTGCTAAATTATGTTCTGACTTCCAAAGTAGCCGGATACAGCGACTGAGCAAGTTTGCTGCACTCAGTTTGGTAGGTCTCGAATCACCTGAATTTGAGTTCCAACAGTCTGTTATTTTGGGACTAAGTAATTTAGGGCTTAGAGTTACTCAAATTCCAGAAGAAAACCAAGTAGTCTTTTCATACACTTTCTTACTATTGCCTTAATCACCTTGAGAAGCCTTCCACTGCTGCATCTGGAAATCCTCACGTTAGGCCGATCTACAAAGACAGCCTGGAATCTCACTTGTAAAGTCTCTCATGGGCTGCCAAGCTTTTACATACTTTAACCTATTACGAAGCCCTTGCAAGACGACATGGCTACAGGCTATCTTATGAAAGCTACGCGATTTCCACCAGTACAAAACCAGCAGGTGGAATTTTCAATCAAGAAACGTCACTTACGATGCGAGCAGCATAGCCGCAGTACCCACAAGCTGAAGCTTTCCTCTCAAAACAGACATTGAAGAAAGAAACCTGTCAATGTAATTTACAGCTAAGTGCAGAGTTTCATTCTGAAGCTTGTACTCTTCTCCGACTTCCACCAGCCAGTCCACCAGAATAGCCCGCATGTTGTTGGTGATGTCAGGCTGCTTCTTCATGTAGCCTATTTTAGGCTTGCATTTTACCTGCAGGTTCAGATGACAGACAAGACTGAGTTTGGACCGGGCGTCTGTAGGGAAGCTGTCACTCATACTTTTAACAGGTCACAAGTAAGCAATGGTAAATCTGGACTCAGAAAGCTGCATTCACATCAGCTTGTGCTCAGTGCAGAGCACAGCCAACCTGGCAGCAGGAAGCAGGGGAACGTACTCATTCCTAGCTTTACTTCAGTCACTGCAGCACTCGCTTATCCTCAGATGCACCCAGCCCAAATATGCAAACGAGAGAACGGGTGGCATCTCACCTCCATTTCCCTAAGGTACGTGTGGATATCGCTGACGTAGTCTGGCACGTTGTTAACGTTTGGTCTCTCTTCTGCTTCTGAAGTTATGGAGATATCCATGATACTCGGGGAATCTAGGAGGAAGGCAACGGCCGCGTTACCCGGCAGATCCCCCCTACAGCCGGCGCGGTGCTGCTGGCCGGCGGGGGGCCACGCGGGGGGGCCGGGCAGGCCCCGTGTAAGCCGAGGCAAGGCTCGAGCAGGAAGCGCCCCGCTCTGCCCGCTAAGAAGGAAGGCCCGGGAAGCCCTTTCCCGGCGCACGCCGCGCTTCCCTCCGGCCGAGCCGCGCGCCCGAACCCCGTCCGTAGCCTCAGGCCGCAGCCCGCCGCCGGCGCTACATCCCGCACGCCGGGCGCTCGCCCCGGGCGCTGAAGGGGCAGGGCAGGGCCGCCGCTTACCGAGGCTGAGCTCCATGGCGTTGCCCAGGGGCGCCAGGGGCCGCCGCTCCCCCACGGTCCCGAGGACGGCCCGCAGCCCCGGCGCGTCCGCCGCCTCCTCATCCCGCTCCTTCTTCCTCTGGGGCCGCCGCCGCTCCTCGTCGGGCTCGTCCACGTAGACGCTGAAGGGCTGCTGCTGCCGCCCCGCCGCCGCGCCGCGGCCCTCTCCGTTCCGCGCCGCCTGCGGGAGCGGTTCGTCAGCGCGCCGTGACAGCCGCCCTGACAGCTGCCCGCCGCCCCAAGATGGCGCCCACCCGTCCGCCGCCCCCCGCGCCCCGCCGCTCACCTGCGGCGCCGGGCCGCCCCGCAGCAGCCCCAGCGCCACG
>PPHD01020472.1:0-13634 GCA_002909625.1 Bambusicola thoracicus | reverse complement strand
GAAGCTGGAAAATAGAGGTTGTGAGTGAGGCTTTGTGTGTGTGGCATACCGCCATTCTTAGAAGAGCACTAAAAGGAGATTTGCTCTCCATGTGTCACTGCGTCAACAAGTGCCATGTGTTTTGCTTGCCGTAATATTAGAATGTGGAAAGTGTGAGGCCAGAAGAATTGGTAACAAGATATAATGACACAGATACAGGGAAAGACCATGTAACGTACTGTCTTGCTTTCTGTCTAGTTATTACTAGGTATGCCCCCAAAAGAACACATCTTTCAAGGACATGTATGGCGTGCAAGGGATTCTGTGGCTGATAAGTGAAAAGAGAGAAGATGGGCCAGCCCATCCTGGCTTTGTTTAGGTACTTCATCCTTTACTGGGTCATGAGCTTTGAGTAGTTATTGTGGCATTTAACTTCAGCATTCACTTAATGTATCACATCCCTAAGAGTTGCCATTAATTGGAAAGATGGGAAGAGGAAAAGAAGATTTGTACTTGTTCTCTCCTTTTTGGCAGCATAGTTTCTCTTTTGTGCTGTTATTCACTCTGCCATCTTTCTCTGATGAGATTGGCCACAGCTCTGTTGGGATTTCAGGTTTACTGCTTTGACTTCAGGTCAAAAATCTGCAAGGATTATCTTTTGATTAGGATGGGGGTAAGGAAGGATGCCTTTCCCCATAGTTTGTAGAGTGGTCCATTTTAGGATTAAGTTCATATCACCTAACAAATCCCCTGGCATTATGGGTCCTCAAAGCATTACAGACTTCCTTGGTATCTTTCTGTCAAACCCAAGGGTTTGAGTAATGAAATACCTTTGTATTGCTGGAAGGTGGTGGGGAGGGACTTCCAAAAGTAGGAAAGTATGAATGTTCTTGTAGACCCCGTTGTTTGTAGTGTCCTTCTTAGATCCGGGATTGAACTGGTGCACAATCCTGATGCTAGAATTATGATCTAGAGCACTGCTTTATTGATGGAGTATAAACCTGAGTTCTTTGCTGTTTGATTTTATTCAAGTCCGTATCATCTTTCCTAAAATGGAGGTGCTAACTATAGCTTTGTAATTAGTTTCCAGCTGGCTGACTGTATTCCCTCTGAAGTTTGATCTAGGCTGGATATCCTTCATCACTTTCTGACCTGTTCTATAGTACTGCTGTGTTCTTTGGTGCATTTGAGAGTTTAGATGCATTTAAATTATGGGGCAGTTGAAATTTATAGTCATCATCATGCTGTCTCACAGAGAGCCATTTCTAAGACACATTGTACTGCAACATTAATATTTATCATCTTATGTTGTTATTAAATTATTATGACAGGTATTTATACTTCTTTACTATTAGATATGAATGAAGTATAAAAGAATTCCCTACTTGGAAAGGGATTGTAATAATAAAACCATGAACCAGACAAATAATAAAGGAATGCATTAAGTAGCACATGTGTTAATTTAAGACAAATTAGTATTTTAACCTCCAGAAAAGGATAATACTGCCCAAATGCAGCTAGTGAGGTGTCAGGAACAATTGAAGATGAGAAATTCCAAGGGAAAAGAAGATGTATTATCTTCTATCCATTTTTAAGCTTTTACGGAATTCTTGAAGGAGGTGAGATGCTAATGAAATACTCAGGCTACTTTAAAAATCTGAAATAAGTTACTGCGATGTTTAAATACTTGCATAGCTGTAGTACCCATCTATAAACAATGCTGGAAGGAATTCTGAATGTACAAACTTTCGTCAATGGGAACACTGAGGTAATTAGGGCTTCAGTTCTTAAAAGCTATGCTAGAAACCAGTATTTCAGAACCAACTTCTTTCTCTCTTATGGAGGAAAGAAATTCCTGAAATGTAAGTTATTTTGGGGGAAAAACAAACAAACAAACAAAAAAAGAATGTAAAGGTAATGGATTAAATGTATTTGAAAGAGTTTATATTTAGCAGGTTATCAAATTTGGAAGATTTGTAGGCTCCTTGTACCTTGCCCAAGATGGCAGTTTTGTTCCCAGTGTTTGTCGTTCCAGGGCACAAAGATCGCTGCTGAGAAGCGTGCTGCTTATGCGATACGGCGTTGAAAGCGTTTCCCTATGGGGTCCGAAAAAGGACACAGTTCTTAGCCTGATAACTTAAGACTTTCAGACCTTTCCACTGAAACCTAAAATGCTAAACCATATCCTTAAAGATCCTCTTAGGTACGACTAAGTACAGCTTCTTTTCATTTGATCTTTTAAAGGAAAAACTCCCACATAAAGCTAGGAAAGAGGAATCTGCAGGGAAACTGGTAGCTGCCTCAGTTTGTAGGTTGTTGTTCTTTTAAAATTTCTTTCTCCCTTCCACGGAAGGAGTATACCCCCTCTTCTATACCTCTGCCTTCTTATTTTATAGCCTTCCCTACTAAGAAGAGAGTTTTCTTCTCCTCTTTCTAACAGTGTACCAAGTCATGGCTGTTAGTTCAAGCAGTGTGTGGGAGCTACTTTCCTGTTTTCACACAGAGGGAGAATTTAAATGCAGAGTGAACCAGGAAGGTGTTTATGTGTGGTATCCCTGACAGAACTGCTGAGTTTCACTGGGGAAAAGTTTAGAGTTTGTCAGATGAATGAAGGAAAGCAACTCCTGTAATATAAGCAGAGAAAGGAAGAGAAGGTGATCCAACAGCAAATGGTTCTGCAACATTCTTGGATTCTCTCTCAGAGATGAAAGCTTCATGCATCTAGACCATTGGGATCATTCACCTATGGCAATGTGCTGGTTAAGTTTGCCTGGCCATGATACTATCAGTCAGCATTTCTGGAGATGCTTACAAAGGGAATGTCAAATATTCTAGCAGTTATTAATGCCAACAACATCTTTAGGAGACTTTTTATTTCTGGACTAAACAACAGTTCAGGAAAATAGCTTAAATGAGTGGAAGAGGAGGCAAGGTCTGGAGACAACTTTATATCACTAGATTTATGGAATCTAGGGATCCCATCTTGCTGTCATGGGCCTCTCTGTGTCTAGAATTTGGTTTCACATTATTCTTTTGAAATTCCAGTTCATAAAAGTTATGTTTAAGCAAGGGAATACCTCAAAATCCCTTGGTGATAGTTTAGGTAGCTCTAGAGTTTTCCCTCTGACTTGGATTTTTTCCAGGCATTCTGTAGTACAGGGTGGTGGTACTGAGGTTCTCAGTACTGAGGCTGTTCATTTGTCACCAGTCTCACTGGTGAGAAGCATTATTTTTATACCTGTCAGTGTAATATTCAGGCTTCACCCTATTTCAGGGGAATACTTCCTCAGATGGTTGCAGAGCAGCTTGTTGCCTGCTTTGCAGCAAACATGCACTAAATGCTTATATGGGCAAGTGTGCTTACATTGCAAGTTATCACTTAAAATTTTTTCATTTTTCCTTAGATACAGAAAAAAAGTGAGAAGAGTTTTAACATAAGAAAAAAAGAAGCTAAGCAAGAACTGTATTTCACTTGAATATGATGATTCTATAGGAGGCCTTGTAAGGTAGTAAGGTGCTGCAGACAGAACAAAAGAGCAACAAAAAATGGAGTAGAGAGAATTAGTTAGGTGGCATAAGCTGATGGTGGGATGCCAGTACTGGGTTGGTTTGTTCACTGATTTCCTTTATATGTAGGCTGCTCCAAAAGTAATGCTTCCTATTTATTTCCTTGGAAACGACAACAGGTACAAAGAGCATAATAACAAACACTTGTTTGTATAAACAAGTTTGTATAAACACCAAAAAAAAATTGGTAGAGCAAATTCTCAGCTACAAAACGCTATTCTGCATCATAGTCACCATCAATAGCTGTGCATTTTTGCCAGCCACGCTCATAAAAATCTTCACCAGTGGAGGTGACACACTGTTGCTGTCACCATTGCTGGAAGGCACCACTCACTGCCTCACAGTGCTCGTGTCCCCTGTTGGGTCTCAATAAAAGTTCAGCAAGCATCAGTAAATGTCAATGGGTGCAATTTTTTTTCTGCTTGGAGGAATTCAGTGATACACTTTTGCTTCATGTTCACTTCCATGTCAGACACCATTTTGTCAGACTGCCCCTCGGCTGCCATCTGTCACACGGCAACAACAGGTAACAAAATATTGGTGGGAAGGTTCAACCTCTATGTAATGGGTCAATATAATAGAACAGAATGCACTGCTTTTGGAGCAGCTTTTGCAAATGAAAAAAGGAAGACACACAGATAAAAAACAGTAACTTACAGAATGAGTGTAACTTTCATGCGTGTCATAGCACATGACTAACTATTCTTAAGTGTCAGACGTAGCATTCTTTTTAGATACAAGATTTCCTAGTTTTGATTTGTTTAAAGTGCTACTTTCTGGTCAGTAGCTCACAGAGTCTTGTGCAAACTGGGGATAGTCGTGGCTGCCTGCATCAAACCAAAAGACAGCAAACAAACAGAAGAAAGATAGAGAAGACCAGAAAATAATTTGTTGGAAAGCTAGGAACGCTACTTTGGGGGAGAAAATAATAGGAATCTTAACTTCATATTCCAGATGTTAAAGATTCAACTAAATGTAGTTGTAGAGATATCATGCAGTGCTGTCTCCTCACCCAAACACTTATGTAGGTTTTTCAGAGACAATAAAATAAGCCTCAAGGAGAGACAGTAGATATTAACTGGGTGGGAGAAGAGGGGCAGGAATGCACAGCAACTCCTATGATGAAACTTGTCCCTTTCTCTGTTGCTTGAGTTGTTCAGTCGGACAATCTTCCGATCTACAAATCTAAGAATGTTGCCAAATAGCTGCAGAAAAATAATTTCCAGAAAAGGGTGGCATCTGATTTATTTCCTACATCCTAGCCTGACTTGTTGTGGTTTTGGCTGCAAGACTACAAGTCTAAAACTGAGAGAAGTGTCATCGGCCCCTAGAGACAGTGTCCAAACAATTGAACATGTTTGGAGGAAAGGTTTATTCTTTGGCTCCCTCAATACTTGTGGCTGCCAATTATTGAGCAGTTATGGCCAGACACAGATGCTGTGTTGTTCATGGCTGGCTTTTGGGTTCAGAAGTATCTGGAATTGTTCAAGGAAGGCTAAGGAGGTGTCCAAACATTTCCTCAAGGTTCCTTTGATATTTTGTTCTGCTGACGGTCTTTAGGCATGATGGTTTCCCTGAGGAGAAATTCTTGACTCATATCTCAGAGGCTGGGCTAGTATAGGAACTCAAATAGAGAGGTTAGAATTCCTTTTCTGGTCATCTGAGAAACTGGACTCACTGAGGTCTCATCAGCTCAAGGCAGACAAGGTTTTGGAAGAGCTGGAAGCCACTGATTTCACAGGCAGTTTTCAGGGCTGGAATAAAGCTCTGCTCTCACAAGAACTCTTTGCAGTGCTGAAAGTGACACCAGTAGCAATCCTTTTTTAAGAATTGGCTACTTGCAATGACCAGAAAAATCTGACAATCTTAATCAAAGGAGGATGCAAAAAACATGTCTTTCTCCTTCAAAAATAAATCCAAATTATTAAGCCATTACAGCCTCAGTAATTTCTTCAAAAAAAAAAAAAATCAAAATTGCTCCTAAAATCCAAAGTTAAAATCAAAGTTGAATCTGTATATCAGTTGTGAATTTGGCTGAGAGATCTGAAGCCAGAGTGGAGGTGTTTTTCTTTCTCTCCTTATAGTTCTTTATCTCACCTTTTCTTTGGATCATTGGATTCAAAAGGGTGGTGATTTTGACTAGAAACATAACCAAAATCTCTAAGTCATGTTCCCTTCTATTCCAGGTATCTTGCTCATGAAAAAAACTGTTGAAGGGAATTACTTGGCCATGGGAAGGTATAAATGATAGTAGATATTATCAGGAGGAAGAGGTTCATTTTCACTACTTAGTGGTTTTTGGTCTTGGCAATTTGGACAAGTACCTCAGGAAAAGGAAGTTCTGCATGCTTTGCTTGGAGACAGTAATCAATCTTTTCAACATTTGGGATGAATTTAGGTCTCTAGGCCTTTGAATTATTTCCATCTAGATCTCAGTAAGACAAGAAAGTGCATCATGTTCTTGGTGGGCTCTGACCATTGCTTTTCAAGTTCTTATCGTTCAGATAGATCTTCAGTAGTCCTTAGGCTATCATTAAATGCTTGGCAATAGTTGCATATTTTCTTTGTTGTTGATATCTGCATGTGCAATGGTTATCTGAAGAACTTACTCATTAGAGATCATTTTTACAGCACAATAGTCCATGCCTTCTGGGAAATTCAATACTTTAAGAATCTCTGTCAAAATAAGACTTTCTTTTGCACAGTTTCATCTTCTTCCCATGATAGAGGCCACCTGGTATCTCAGATGGGCTCTAGTTCACCTGTTCTTGGACAGTTTCTAGGATTTAATGTAGGCAGATGATCAAGTTACATCCATGACAGAATACTCAGGCTATATTATTCTGTTAATTTTATATAAAAGAGTTTTGATATGATCTTTGAAGTATAAAATAAGCACTTGGAGCTTGGACTGGATGCATTTTCCATCATCGAATGGAAGACTTGGTCTGATATCAACCAAATATACTTTAGCAGAGGTGCTCCTTAGCCTGCTCCAAAAATCACGATTGGTGAGGAGCCTCCATTTCAAATAACGGAGCAATTCTTTAATGTTTCTTTGGAGCAAATGCGAACACAGAGACCATTTGCAGTCTAAAACCTACCATTTACTTTTACCGGTTCTCTTTTCTGTCAGCTGCGCTATAATGCTCTTTTGTGCACCAGTCAAGGTTTTTTTACAGCATCAGTTTCAAAGTAAAATATGCTCTTTCTTACAAGGAGTTTTTAACTTTAAAAAAGACAATTTGTGATGCATCCAGTTGTGTCCATTAGGAATCAAATATCATCAGAGTAAGCTTATCCAGAAGGGATCCATGGTTCCAAAGCAGTCCACTTGCCAGATTTGCCCTAAGAGGAGCCCCTAGAAGTTGTGAGGTCCACAGCATCTTTTCCAGCAGAGGTAGCAGGAGAGTTCTACCCTAGCTGTGGTTTGTCAGCAAAAGAGATGTATTTCTTCTGAATCTGAGGTAAATATTCCTATTAACAGAACTTTTACATTCCTTACCAAAAGCAAAAAAAATGTCATCTTCAAGAGAATCTCTGAATCCCAAACTGCTTCTGCTTGCAAATCAGAGCAGGTTGACCTTATTCTTCTAGACCAAACAACCAAGACCTATCACCACTTTCTGATGTTCTAAACAATGAAACAAACTTGCTTGTAGATAACAGGATTTGAGGGTAGTGCCTTACCTCTGCATGGCTGCATTCTTACTCTGCTCATCTGAACCTTCATCCTCGTCTTTCAGCAGCTGTGTCTGAGCTTCTTCGTACAGAAATCTCTCAGGAAACCCCTAGTTGCCTGACGTTGTCAATCTTCCCATCAGCCCTATGTTTGCTCGAAGTATTGAGGAGTGCTACAGGGAAAAGGAGATGCACCTTCACTAAATCATTAGTCTCACAAGGAAAGCTTGAGAAAAAGCTATTAAATTTGCCGGAGTCACAGTTATGTGGTAATACTCATATGAATTAGACATTGATTAAAAGGCAGAGCTGTCAGATTTTCCACATGACAAAAGGTTAATTGTGGGGTGCCACAAGGTCCAGTACTATCTTCTGCTATTGAGTGTAATATATTGAGCAGTTATCTAAAAAAATTGGGTCAACAATGAAATGACAAATTTTGCAGATGACATGAAAGCAAATAAGTGTCTGGAATTCAGATCCATACGCTATGAAATCCCCCTGGTGTTTTGCATTTCCTATCACGGCAAATTCTACTAGTCCTTTCCACTGTATTCATGAGCGTAACTTGCACAATACAATATCCCAGCAACCTTATGTTTTGCATTCTGCTGAGTGAGGTTTATAGCTTTTCATTTTCAGCTTTGGGCTGACTTGAAAGACTGAATCCGTGTCCCAGCCTGCAGACTGGAAGTACTTCATTACTATGCAGAGCAGGTACTGAGGGAGACTGTCTCTATGCGACAGCTCTCAATCCACTCTGATTATTACGACTAAAGGAAGAGAGTGTGCAGGGGAAACTGAAGAGAGTGAAAGGGAAAAAAAAAAGAGATTTTACAGATTTTTCAAATTTAAAAAAAATGGATTGGTATCCAGAAACATTAGCCAACATAATGCATTTGTGTCTGTATTAGCAGCCAGTCATTCTATCAGTAAATTTAAAACCAAATATCTCTAAAAGATGATCACAAGGGGGGAAGGCAAGCCAAGCCTCAAATACTAATTACTTGTTGAATTTATTATTTCTGGACTCTTTTAAGGAAGAACTTATGACTTTTACATGAAAAGCGTCACAGCATCAAGTGAAAATCCACTCTGCTACTAATTTTCTTGCTTTCTGCTTGGGCACATGGCTCTCTGTCAAGATTGTAAAGCTGTGTCCATCGTAAATGTGTGCACTGGCTTTCAGGGGAAAGGACAGGGAAGACTTCGAAGTGTAGGATATCATGATTTATCTGTTTTCTTATAGTAAGGCATAAAACTATGAGAAAAAAATACTGTCTTTGTCTGTTGTCATTCATCTGAATGACTGAAAAATGTTACATAGATAATCAGATCCTCTCCCTTTTTCCAGTTACGTATATCCCAAGTGGCTTCTCATCCATGGGTAAATGGCTAAAATATTGCCACCTCTGTGTAGGAATGTAGCAACTGCTTAGCAATGGATTGTCATACTACACAGTAGTTCAAGAGAAAAAAACTGTGTGGAAGCATAACTATTTTTTTTTCTTAAAATGAGAATATGGAGATCATTTTTTGTGTGGTAGTTGCCTTACCTTCCGCTAGAGCTCTTGCTTTACTCTCCAAACCAGTGGTGAGAGCACTTACCAAGGAAGATCCGGTGCTCCTGAGTTTAGTTTGATTGAGGAGGTTCATTATGCCATCTTCTTCCTCCCTAGGAGGCTGTCTTAACAGTTAGCGAACTGGTTGAAATAGGGGCAGCGTTTTTCTTCCTGATGGCTCTGTGCCTCTGCTGAAAGGAGTGCAAGATTTATGGTTCCGGAAGAGCAGCCGACAAGAAGGGGCATGACTTGCCAGCCCGGTACTCAGGAGTTCTCACCGTGAAGATGGGATTCGTGGGTTCAACAGTAATTCATATTTCTCTCCTTTTATGCGTCTTTGCACAGCTCACCACTCAGTCGTCTGATTGGAGTATCTCATTTTCTTCTGACATGGCATAGAAGGCAAAGGAGCCTAATGTCCCGTGGGGTCAGGCAGCTAAAGTGAGCTGTTACAGCACCTACATTTTTTATCAGCAGCCTGTAGTTTATTTCAAAGATTGCCCATTTAGTCAGAAGCAGAACCCAGGATTTTTATTTTTGAAAATTAACTGGGATGTTCAGTGAACCACTACTTCTTTTCAGCAGTTAGATGAAAAGAACACTGAAGAAATGATGGAGTACAATTTCAAAGGACCGATTAAGGATCAATGGTAATGTCACTAACAGAAAATTCCCAAAGTTCCAGAGGTGCTGGGTTTTCCTATTCATTAGTCATATACAATCCAGTATTATCCATTTAAGTGTTTGCATACAGACTTATGTAAAATCATAGTCACTTCTGTAACTGAAAATCATAATTCCATCAAGGAGATCTGACACCAAGAATGGTTGAAATGAAACCCAGATCGCTACACACTGGAGCTGGGATTTCCTGGGATTAAGTTGCTTGTATTTACAACCCAGAATCTGCACTCTTTTCCATTACAAATTTATAGTTTATTTCACAGTCGTTCTAGATGGGGAGGGAACTGATTATTTACATAATGCAAGAATTACGTATAACTCATTACTAACTTTGATGAGATGAACCACACCTAGACAAATAAACTTGTTTTCTATCTCTTCGAGATAGACACAGATAAGAAAGAGGCCTAAACTCTCCCATCATGAAGCACCTTCGGTGATGAGAAGATTTGCATCACTCTTGAAACTAGGCTTATTTTTCCATATATTTACACAATATATGAGTGGCAGATAAAAAATAATTAATAAAACATTAATGTCATTGTCCTCATTTTAGTCTGTAGGGTCTTCTTCTGTGCAGCAAGTATGGGCTGTCTGCTAAGCACGGGGCAATGCAACCGATCTCCCGGGATCTGTTCACACCCACAGTTTTAACCATCTTGCTCATCTTGTGTGCTACATGTACAAGAAAAGAATGAATTCAGATTTCAGGGTAATGTAAATGCTGGTATTTAACATTTTGGAATGTTTGACTTCGCAACTACAGTATTCTTTTAATGTAATCTCTTTATGTGTAATTTTCTGTGTTAATTCCATCATGTGGAACCACATTAACTCTCACGTGGATCATTAGTAGAGCTGGAACTTTGATATGCTTGTACAAACCTGTACCGTTTGAGCTAAGAGACCTGAACAACAGGCTGCTATCCTTTATGTGAACCGGCCTCTGAAGGCAAAATGAGACAAACACTTTGTGAAGGGATTTCACGGCTATATGCTGACAAGAGAGGAATGAGAGGACTCAGGAAGCCTGGTCCTGGTACTGTTTGTGCAGTAATTACTAAAGATCTTTTGCTCGTACTCATTTTACTCTATCTCCTTCTATATTTATAGAAAGAAACTCCCTGTGAGCTCAGCTCAGCCTTTTGTAGGATGTGTTCAGTATGGATAAAATAATAAACAAATTTATCTACTAGCCTCTTACTTGACCGGAGTGTACAAGCTAGCCACTGTGGACTTTATAATTTCAGACTGTTTTCCTCCTTACCAGCATGAATTATGTATGGAACAAAAAGCCAAGTTTCTCACTGCACCCAGGGCTGCCCTGGCATTCTGTCTGCTGTGGTTCTGAAGCGTTAGGGTGCTGAGCCTTCTGAAAATAAATGCAAGGGTTTTCTGTCATTCACAGAATAGTATAGTTTTCTGTAAGTTAATCATCAGAAAAGACAGAGGCCTTTATGATGACACTGTACAAAGTATCAGCCTCAGGCAGACGGCGCAGAAAGCTTCAATTCGAATGACTAAAGTTTGGCAGTTACAAGTACCTAAAGCAAGGTGTTCTAACGGAGAGTGCTATTTAACTTTCTTGTACAGCTCTTGAGGAATGTAAAACTTTGCCAGTAGGATCCGAAACTGTAGTAGGGGAAGTACATGTAGATACATGGGACTCAGAACAAGCAGCTGATTAGAAACAACCCAAAACAGGTCAGATTTGTTTAACTGCCAACATTTAGGGAAATCAGTAAACAAACATAACAGTCTAGTTGTTGAAAAATAGCATTTTAATGGGCTTTTGGATTCAGTATCATAGATTTTGTTAGGAAGGGAGATTCAAAAAAAGCAAAAAAATTATATTGATCATCTCCATTTAGCATTTTTAGTCAGTATGAACTGTGGGAGTTATGAAGCCTTTGGTATGAAGTACAGTGCCATAACAAAACAATTCGCTTATTTGGGTTGTTGGCTGGAAGCAAAACCACATAGGCCAAATATAAAGTTGAGCAATTTTATCTTGCAGTTTCCATCAGTTTCTGTCTTCTGTCATTTAATAGCATTTGTGTAGTGCCGTTGATCTTAAAATCATTTATTATCAGTGTATTTGAGGACATTTTAACACCTGAATTTTAAAAATAGATATATTCTCAGCCTTTTTTTCTGTAAACAGCTGATTGGAATCGCTGTTGCAGTGCACAGTGTTAATACCCATATTAGGTGAGATTTTTAAATGCTCTGTTTTTTTACCAGAAGAACTAGCTTGTTTTGTTCTGTCTTAGAACAAAAGTTCTAACTGTATGTAGTTAGCCCATGTTCCCACTAATGTTAGGATTATAATACTCGATCTTCTGGTTGTATTATCTCTAGACTACTTCAATCTGAAATTGATGATCTGCCAATTAATGTGACAGTTGTATAAAAAGGCAAATTTGGACATTCCTCAATATTTTTGAGGAGCACTGGGCTTAAACCAAAACTTTGCTTATAATTCATGTGATTCAAGTAACAGCATGGTTTACCTGACCTGTGCTAAAACTGCACAGAACTGCCCTGCTTTACTCTGTGTGTATCTGTCCCACGCAGCTGTTTCACACTGCTGTCCCCATTCCTCAGCTATCCCTGCAGAATACTATCTTGATTTGTGCCTAGGTTTTATTAAAAGGGCAAACTGAAGAGGTCTTAGGGAAGGAAAGCCTTGCTTCAGTTTATAGGCATACAGTACAAATGCAGTCTGTGCCATAGTTAGCTTTCTAATTGCTCTGCCTGTCCCAAAGGATGTCCCAGCATGCTTTCCAGCCATGCCAGTCCAGATATTTCCCAGCAAACTTGGTGTCTTGCTTGTTGGCAGACAGAAGCAGGACTTCAGGGGAGAAGAGACGGCTTTCCTGGCAGAGTAGAGAAGAGCTCCTACTAAGTGCACATGACCCTGTGACTGGAAAATCGTGATAGCTAGATTTTGGCTTCCTTTTAGAAACTGAAGACCATGGAAATGTTGGGACTGAGGGTGGTTGGGCACTGGCACTGCCTTCCTAGGGAAGTGGTCACAGCACTGAACTTCCTGGAGTTGAAGAAGCATCTGGACAATGCTTTCAACCATATGGTCTGATTTTGTGGTGGTTGTGTGTGGAGGCAGGAGTTGAACTTGATTATCCTTACGAGTCCCTTCCAGCTCAGGGTGTTTTATGGTTCTATGATTCTGTAATTCATCCTCTATCCATCATGGGTTTAATGCTTGATGAAGCAACTCTGCCTCCCCTTCTGGTGGGACAGTGTGATGAAGAGAGCAACCTATTTCAGAAAAATACAGGAATTGTCATGCTGTTGGGCATGCTCCAATTTTTTGCACAACGAACTCCTTATACTAAAGGGATAGAACCACTGTCCATCCTCCCTTTGCAGAACATGAAACAGTCCTCCTGATGCATGATCATCTCGCTCCCTGTTCCTACATTTGCTGAGGAGGATCTCTATTTCATAGACTCTGCTGTAGGAGTAAGCATAGGTGATGAATGGCAAAATTGTAACAGTCACAGTTCTATTCAAAATAGTCCCACTTTATCTAGCGCAAAGGAGAAGCTGGCTATCTGAAACTCTCTCCTGGTAGTTGAGAACGATTGTGTTCCCATCCCATTGCATCCAGATTAGTTCTTCAAAGTCTGATCATGTTCCAAGACAATAGCAACAGCAGCAGCAGCAGAAATCACAGCAAGAGGAACCATGTCTCTGTGACAGAGTTGCAAAGCAGAAGCTGATGGACAGTGTCTCTTCAAAGCCCTGCTCATGTAGTCACAAACTCTGAGGCCAAGGAGTCAAAGTGGAATGCATGCTGCAGGGATTTGTCTTACTGGGAAACGGAGACACAGGCAAGCTCTTGGTTTGCTGTTCTCACCTGCTCAGGCAGTATGTGCTCAGGGAGGATGAGACACTGACTCCTCAGTGATCCTCGGGTTTCATTAGCGCACCTAGCCCATGTCACATGAGCTAGTTAAAATACAGTCTGACAGACCTACCAAAGATTTAATTAGAATACGTTTTTCCCAGTGTAGTCATTGGCAGTGGAAGCAGAGAATGAGAGATTCTAAGTTAAAGTAGCCTCTGTGTGCTGTACATTTCTACCACCTTTTTCAGGGTGGGAAATGTTAAGATAAAGACACATAATTACAAGTG
>PPHD01020471.1:0-13635 GCA_002909625.1 Bambusicola thoracicus | reverse complement strand
TTCATGGCAACTGTTACTGCCTGACTACATAATCTCCGTATTCCTAGGTTCATCCAGCACTGCATATAGTCTTGATCAATTAAGCAGGGAAATTCTCATACAATAAATTTTCTTCAGATAAACAAAACCCATCAATTTTGTCTTTTTTTATTTCTGCATTTATTTATTTATACATATAAGGCTGTTATATTTACTATTAATATAATACTTATTCTGTTAGGTTGGATATAAATACTATTACCAAATTACCCAAATTAACTTTGGGCAGTTGGATGTTGCCAGTATCAACATCTGCTGGTAATTTTAATGATTTTTCAAACTTACCATGGTCTGAAATGATATTTGCAAAATCAAGCCTTTAACTAGGTTTTAATCTGAAGTTTTCTGTTTTATTATGAAAATTAAACAACGTACGTCTATTGTATTCTTTTAGCAGAATGTAAGACAATTCTTGGTAGTTTGCAGTAATACCAAATTTTGGTCCAGTTTGGTTTTATTTGGCTAATAGAAACATAGAAAACCAAATAGTTCTTCACTTTACCAGTGCTACAACAACACCGTAATATTTTCTGCATTTTAGCTGTTTTCTAACGGAAAAACTAGCAAGCAGTTCTCATGCTAAAATATAATCCTATAATTTTTACACAAAATATTGATAAGGAATAAACAGTATCCCTGGTGTGAATTCACTGGACTTCACGAAACTGTAATATATGGATTAAGAAAAGTTAACATAATCCTTTTATGGGAACTAAAATCAATTACATGTCAGCTTTGTAGTGTTATAAATGTATTTAGTCAGCATAGAATTTTTCCAGCAGCGCTCGTTTCAGATTGAAATTGACTAACCAGATGTTAAATATTAAATAGAACTAATCAAAGTATGGTTCAAGAGATTTTAAAAACAATGATCAAAGAGAGCTATTTATTACCTGATTCATGTTCCTATTCAAACACTGCTCCTATGATGTTATATCTACCTGAATTCAGTTTGCTGCAAGCTCTTAATTTTTTTGAGTTCAACATGAATGAGAAATATAATTCAATAAAAAAATGTTAACGCAGTACTATAGACAAAAAGGCACAAAGCTCAGGGAATTACAAAAAAAGCATGTGTTAGAAACAAACTGAACATTAATCCTGATCTGAAAATGAGCAAAATCAGATATATTCATTCAGTTCTTTCTATATCCTGCATTAACCCATTGTGCAAGAAGTAGATTTTATATTACTTGTATGATAAATTTCATATATAAGCAGTATAGCAATAACTGGAAGACTAGCCTCTGACTTTCCTATGTGCAAGCAGCCTGAACCCAGTAATCACAAAATAAAACCATAGAATCATAGGATATCCTGAGTTGGAAGGGACCCACATGGAACATCGAGTTCAGCTTCACACAGGACCACCCAAAACCCAAACCCTATGTCTGAGAGCGTTGTCCAGACACTCCTTGAACTCCAGCCGCTCAGTGCCATGACCACTGTCCTGGGGAGCCTGTTCTAGAGCCTGACTACCCTCTGGTGAAAAACCTTTTCCTGACACCCACCCTGACCCTCCCCTGATGCAGCTCCATGCCGTTCTGCAGGCCTCCATGAGGCTTCCCCTCGGCCTCCCCTGCTCTGGGCTGAACATACCAGGAGACCTCAGTCCCTCCTCACACATCTTCCCCACTAGGCCTTTCACCATCTTTGTAGCCCTCCTTTGGATGGCTTCTAATAGCTTGAAGTCCTTCCTACACTGTGGCACCCAGCTCTGTCCCCAGTGCAGGAGGTGAGGCCGCACAGCACAGAGCAGAGCAGGACAGCCCCTCCTCTCACCTGGTGGCAGCGCTGGGCCTGCTGCTCCCCAGGGTACAGTTGGGTGTCTCTCTTGGCTGCCAGAGCAAAATGATCATGACTGATTGTGCAGTTGTCTGAACACAGGATAGGACTCCAAAATCCACAAGAAGTCATAAAATCAGCCTGTTTTTCAGGGGAGTTTCATACTTCCCAGTCCCGGTGAAGCCAACAGAACTGCAAATGAGTCACTGGCTGCTATTCCCCCTCTCACTGTGTAAGGACAAAGCAGCTCTCTGTACAAAGAGCAACATTTAAAATGGATCAAAGGAAATGTTCTCTTACACAATGCATAATTAATATGTGAAACTCATCACTGTAAGAGATGGTGGGGGTGGGACTGGGGCAAGAGTTCAGTAATCATTGCAAAAATCTAACTGAAAAGCATAGTTGAAGAAATGAATGTGTGTACCAGTGTGTTTGATAAAAAACAATCAAAATTTTGGAGTATCTGACCCTATCCATTTTATAATTTAAAGAACAATTCATGAGAGATGGCAGAAAAACTTGCTTTCCAGAGGAAATTTAGTAACTGTCCATTAGGGAGTTAGGTCTCGATTTAACCAGCAGTAGATGCTATCAAAGACAGATCACTAAAACAGATGGAATATTGCTCTGATGGTGTGTAGCTTTTCCTTTGTTGCAATGATGGGCTGCTCCCTGGCTTTCTCACACAATTGCAAACAGCACATCAAGAAAAATCAGAGTGAGCATCAAACAATTATCTGTCATTTCTTGCTCTTAGTTCCTCTTTCCCTTTTGAAAATTGGTATTTAGTTAGGATTGCGGTGCAGAGCATAGTCCTCAAGGTCCACAGCCAAAGGGGCTTTATGTTACTAAGAGGAGGAAAATGACTCATGGATCCCTAAAGTATTTCTCTTCCTTCTTTTGTATTGCTGAGAGCCAGCTGGGCACCTAACTTGAGGTGACTGCAGCAGAGCCAATAGCTCTGACAGTAACTGAACAACAGATGCAGATTCCTGACCAGAGAAAGGTCCCAGACCCTTGCACGTGGAGGTCACAGGATCTGAGTTCAGTCAGATCCACTGCAGTGTGGTGACTGTGCCAAAATGTACCTTTGGGCTTCCAGTCTGTAAAGTTTTATTCCTCTAGAATGCATAACAATAACCTGAAAAACATCATTCTGCCCTTAGAGAGATTTTTTTCAGTGATACTGTTTGAAATAAAAGATCTGAAAATAAATATCTCTCTCCACATAGTACCTTTCTAGGTTGGCTCTCATTATTCCCATTTTGACTTTCCAGTCTTGAATGGCAAGATTCATTTCTTCACAAAGCTGCACAAACTCTGCGTAACTAAAAATCACCTGCTTTCTGTCACCCCCAAGGCTCAGCTGCGACTTCCCTACCCTCTCTGCTGCAAGAAGGCCCTTTGCTCCTTTCATGAACCTCCCAGCTGACACTGCAGGTATTTATGGCTTCCCGTTTTCACCTCCATTCCTTGCATTTTAAAAACTTCCCCAGGAAACATCTCATTCTGGCAAGAGCAGTGGACTTCTGTTTCTAGAGGCTTAGCCTCATCCAGAGTGAAGGAGCCAGAACAAAATGAACAGGGGGCCTTCCTTTCTGCTGTTTAGGCACAACATTTTTAACAGAAACATAAATAAAAATGCATAGTCTTATTTTATGTCAGTATATAGTCATATGAATACACACATATATAACATATGCGGCCACATATATTTATATACACACACACACAAATGTAAGTGAGCAGATACAGAGCAAATCAAACACTACCTGTTCTCACAAGGACACATTTTTCATTCAGCACTAGGAGTTATGTATGTAACTAAAAAGCACAATTGATGGCTAACAGTCCCTACGTAAATGGGAAGATTGGTGGAAGATGTATGGAGTCAAGTACAGTTTTCATGAATAAAAATTTTTCTCTAATCTTGTTCTGACAAACTTCCAAAGCCCTTTGCTGAACTGATTCTTCTTTTCCAGCAAACAAGCTATAACCAGGCAGAGGCACAGAAAATTACTGTCTTCATGGTTCAGCCCTGCCAAAGTTATGAGCAGCTAAAAGCAATGTTATATTTATGGAAAATGTTAAGCACCTTTAATTCTAGGTGACACTACTTTTGCCACCAGTGCAGCAATTTTTTAGCTACCTTTACACTGAAAAGCATTTGCAATTTTCAGTCTTCATTATTAGGCAGAAAATAATTTGGCTTCTGAGTAAAGGACCATTTTTGATCAAATTTTATGGTTAAGCAGATTGAATGTGCTTTCTTATGTCTTCTTTATAGTTTGAACTTCCTTAGAGTTTGAACACAAAATTATATAAAAATTATATTTTTTAAAGTGTTGTGGTAAATCTACTTAGACAAACCTGGGTACTCCTTGAGAGGTAAAAAGCAAACTAACCACTGTTCCTCAAAGCTACAAAATCATTTGTTTTTATTACCTTTGCACAAAAAGGTCCCAAAGCCTCAGAGAGATGATTCTCCAAATCACTGCCTTCTAAGCTTGACTGATTGATTTAAAAGCTTGCAAGAGATTTATAATGATTCACTCTGTAAGCCACTGATTTCATATTTAAGGCAGAAGACTGCTTTTAAGTGGCAGAAAACTTTAGACCTAGTACTGAATGCAGCAAGTGATATGCTCTTTGCTCAGAATTTATATAGCACTGTTTTTCCGGCACAAGTGTTTGAACTGAAGTTTTGAAATACATGCACAACGAATTTCATCTAAGATTATTGCAGAAAGCAATAAAATCTATGCCAGAAATTTTGAAACTCCCTACTTCTGTGTTTAATCACAGAGTGGTTTAGATCGGAAGTGACTTTAAATGCATCGCTTCTTTTCAGCCCCCCTTCCATAGGCAGAGTTGCCAACAAGAAGATCAGGCTGCACAGGGCCTCATCCAACCTGGCCTTGTACACCTCCAGGGATAGGGCATTCTCAGCTCCTCTGGGCAGTCTGTCCCAGTGCATCACCACCCTCTGAGGAAAGCATTTCCTCCTAATATCTAACGTAAATCTCCCTTCTGCTTATAAGCTCCCTTCAAGACGTGGAAGGCCACAATGAGGTCTCCCTGGAGACTTCTCTTATCCAGTTTAAACAAATTCAGCTCCCTCACCCTTTCTTCATAGGAGAGGTGCTCCAGCCCTCTGATCATCTTAATGGCCCTTCTCTGGACCTACTCCAACAGCTCCACATCCTTCCAGTACTGGGAGCCCCAGGCCTGGATGCAGTGCTCCAAATGGAGCCTCAGGAGGACAGAGTAGAGGGAGGCAATCTCCTCCCTTGTCCTGCTGGCCATCCATCTTTTGATGCAGTCCAGGATACCACTGGTCTTCTAGGCTGCAAGTGCACTGCTGCCTCATGTCCAGCTTTTCATCTACCAGAAAGCCCAGGTTTCTCTGCACAGTACTGCTCTCAATGACTTCTCTAGTCAGTACAAACGCCTGGAATTGCCCTGACTCAAGTGCAGTACCTTGCATTTGGACCTGTTGAACCTCCTTAGATTCACATGAACCAACTTCTACATAGTAGGTACCCAAACAACTGACTGATCAGTGTTTTTTCCACAAGTATTCTCAAAAAAGGATTTTAAGCACTTGTCTTTTGAGATTCCGTACAGATGGCCAGAATTGGAAATAAGATTAATTATTTTGTGTAGGTCTAGGGGCAGAATTAGTTTCACAGCCTGGTTGATTGTGGATAAAAGAAACCGAAGGAGGCTCTGCTGGATGGTTGAAGGAACAAGCCATATGCACCCTAGTACAATGAGTTAATGGAAACAGAAGAAGAGAAGAGAAGGAGAGGAATGAATGAAGAAGTCTCATAAGGCAGGTTCACAGACTTTTTAAAAATCATTGTATACATTTTTTATCATGGCATTTAAAATCATGATAGTTTTAAACTGTATGACTAAATGAATGGAAGTAAAAATGCATCATGTGTCATGATTATAACTGGAATTTTCTGTTTTCAGTTAATCTGACTATGGAAATTGACCTATGACTGTAGTAAGGGACGAAGCAAACTACCTGGAGCACATTTTAACACCTTCCTTAATTTCTGCCTCCTGCACAATGTATGCTTGGGAGGCACACAGATGAGCACACTGCTTTGCAAGGGCATGGATTCTTAGGAGGTTACTGCTCCATCTGTTCTCAGGCTGAATCAAGGACACAGTGAGTGACTTCAACAGCTCTGTAGCATGAGATAAGTTAGAAAAGAGAGCAACTTTGCTAAGGTCACTATGGGTTCTAGCCAAAAAGCAATAGCAAACCTGGTAGAGGCACTGTAACAAAAAGACTTATCCTATGTCTTACCCTCCTATAGAGGCGGATAACATTCTATATAACCTGCATTTGGAGGTATTCAGGTGCACAATACAGATGCTTCTCATCTTGATCAGGATGGCTCCTAAATATTTGGTGTCAATTAATTTAAATTGGAGTTACCAACAATAACCCCTAGTATCTGTCCACTCCCCTTCTTGTGTATCAGTGAAAGCAAACTGTTGGAATCACTGCCAATCTGGTATGAAAAGACACCAAAGCCACACCAACATAGTAAATCCAACACCAAACACCCAATTCTGTATTATTTCTGCAGAATGAAACTGCCTGCCCTTCTCTGTCACTCTGTGCTCAGACAGCTTTCCCTAAGGTCCTTGTGTCTGCAGTTCAAGTCTGATCAAGTGAGTTGTTCCCAGAACCTCTCTGCTTGGGGACTACAACATGGCTATTTATTTAATATTTCTTTATCCAGTATACTTCTAAAAATGTAGGGATTGTCTACCAGATTTGAGGCTGCAAGTACAGGATGTAAGATTAAGCCACGCATTGCATTTAGAGAAAAGATTTAAATGTTTTCAATCAGCATTTTGCCTAAAATAACATGAATTTTGAATAATGAGTGAACAAAGAATTTTACACAGAATAAAAGTCTGGGTATTTGGGTTTCTCAGCGTGCATGTCTGTATGTTCTGTACCACTTCTTCCACTTCGAAGACTGTCTCTATACAAAGGAATATTTCTTAGGTTTTCCTAAGAACAGCAAAAAAAGAGATTCTTTGTAATATCGATCCCATCACAACAGATCACACATGCTTAGGAATGATAATACTGCTGTGCAGAAGCACGCCCTACCCAAAAGTAAGTCCCTTGATAATTGTGACAAATAGAGAAACGCTGCTTTATTACCTTACATACCAAAGGATTACTTATTTTCTATTTTATTGACATAAAGATTGAGGATTGGGGTGTTTGTTTCTATTTCATTTATCATTTAAGCTTATTTCAAAAAAGTAAGTCAATTTGCCTCTCTGTTAGTTAATACTAGCTAGTGGCTGACACATTTCCTCAGGAAATGGTAATTTCAGGTCCAGCACCTTCGGAAGATTAAGAAGATAAAATCAACATCTGTTAGATTTTGGCCAGGTAAAACCACTCACTCTCAACATCCATGTGATAAGTAAGACTGGGCAGGAATTCTTTACTTCCATCCAGCTGTAGCTTGCAGCCAACAATATAGTATTCATATGACCTGTACCGAGGCAATGCATTGCTGTGGTCTAACAGATATGGACTGATCAATTATAAATAGCCTCGGAAGGGAAGGACCTAGCTGTGATTCCTTCTGCATCACTGATAATGTTTCTTTAAATCAAAATGTGTGAACAAAGTGATGACTGCAAGAATCAGATCAACCCGAGGTTTGAACCAAGCCACGGGTTTGGGTCCTCGTCTGAGTATGGCCATGAGTAAGCAAAGTAGTCCTCCCGTGCTACTTAATGCTTGTTCTTAATTTCTCAGCAGATGACTGTATTCTATCCGTAGCCACTTATTTTTTTGATGACTATTCTTTCTTGGCGGGTTAACTTTTATAGAAAATGTTTCTGACTGTTCTTTTCTCTCATCTGGCCATTAAAAAAAAAAAAAAGCACAGAAAATGACTGGTCTTATTATGGCTATTTTGTGATGAGATGTCACTGGTATCTCATTCTTTCTTCTGGTATCTATCAACTTGTAAGTGACTGATATATGTTTAGTTCTCAGTTTGCCTTATTCTGAGAATATGGTGTAACTGTGCAGGCTATCAGTCTTCCTACAAATTGGCTGTAATATCCCTTCCCTTAGAAGGCAGATTTTAGTTCTGGGATCCCTTTTCAACCCAGGGAGTAAAATTTTATATTGAAACCTAAAAGAAGAGAACCTGAACTAAAATACTTTGGGAAAATCTGGTTAAAATTGACTTTTTTTCCCCCTAACTTCAAGAGCTTTGCATTTTCTGAAGTGCATGTGAAATATCTGCTACCTGTGGCCCTGCACCCCAGAAATGAGATTGTTCTGAAGCATATTAATTCTTCCTTCCCTGTATTTATTTAGGGTAAAACAAGCCTCTATGAAAATTATTTCTTGTTTATGGTTTTCCTTTTTCCTTGCCATTTAATGCTGTATGTCTGAGAGGAGTCTGAAAGAGCAGTACAGGACCTGTCATCATTTCCATCTCTTTTTAAGTCTCTTTTTACATTATTAATATTATTTGGGAAATATTTGAGATGGGGAAGCAGTTTTCTTATGTGTCTGATGTAGTTCTCCTACAGTCACATCCTGATGCTTATTGTTTTTTGAATGCAATACAAACAATACAGAGCTTGTTAAAAAAAAATAAATTATAATTCAAGATTCAAGTCACAAATGATTTGCATTATAGCCGTTAGCATAGGCTAGATTTACAGCAAACACATTAAAATAATTAGCATTATTCTTAAATATGAGTTAGTGTAATTGAAAGTGACAGATACTAAGTTGATGAAGGTAATAAAAAAACCTTAATCTAGTTGAGAGTGTCTGAGTAATAAAAAATATACCTTTGCAGAGAGCAAATGTTTCATGCCAGTGAGCCTGCAGAGAAAGTGTGTCCTGGGTGTATTCAGCTCGGGCAGGCATAGCCACTCCTGCACCTGCCCAGGGTTAAGTCCAGAGCCCCTCAGTGCTGCCCCAGCCTTTGTGTATTTTCACATCCTCAGGAAAAATGATGGCCCAGAGCTGCTCAAAAGGCTCTATCCTTGCAGCATCTTGGATCAATATCTGTTTTCAGCGAGCTTTGAGGCACGCCGTGAGCTACAGGGCAAGAGAGGGAATAAAGCTGAGTTGTCAGATCCTTGAGGACAGTGAGACCTGTGATAGATGGCATCTGGTGTATTTGTTTTCTAGCTGTTTTTCCATCAATGTATGTCATCTTCCTTTTAAAGAGATAGTCAAAAAAGAAGGGAAAAAGAAGGCTCCACTCCTCTTTATTTTTGTGGATGCACTCGAGTTGTGGGGAATCAGAGCTGGGAGAGGCTGGCTCATCCTGGGGAGCAAGGCATGGGAAACCTTTCCTGGGTGCAGCCCTGGGCAGGCAGGGAACCTGCAGGGTGCTGGGGACAGTGTGTCAGAGAGGAGCAGGATGCCCACACTACCTGAGTGCCACAGCAGTGGAGAACCCCCTGCCGTTATCCTAAGGACCTGGAACAACAAGAGGGCTTGCTACAAGAGAAAGGCTGCTGGACAAAGCAGAAGCTTGAATAAAATCATGCATCCTGCCAGTGGACAAGGAGGGTGGCACAGAAGGGTTTATGAAGATTCACCTGACAGGCTCTGGCTGACCTGGGGTCTTGTTGCAGGGCTGCGCTACTGGAAAAGGTCACATGTTCTTCACATGATGATTTGTCAGCATCACTTTTTCATTTTTTCTTAGTGACAGACTTTCTGCACAGTAGCTTCATACAGAATGTGTAAGAACAGGACTTTCAGTCCACACAATGTGTTATGTAAAATTCTGTTAATGTAACCATGCAGAATCTGTATTGTCCCATCCTGTTATCTTCTCTACATTGTCCTTTCTTTCTCTATGGACTTTCTTTCCCCCAAACAGTAGTGTATTCACACTGCCATCTGTGGAGGTGCAGTATGAAACTGGTTTCGAACTGGTTTCATCCTGCATAAAGTACTAACAGCGGTGGGTGACATTCATCTCTTTATCTTAGCATGAAATAGAGAAACTAGGCAGAGCCCAGACATGCTCTTTGTCTTGCTGATTGTTTTGCTTTAACTTAAATATCAACAAACTTAAGGAGTCTGACAGTGGTTTTGCTTTTGAAATGGACTGCATCAAGGATTTCACTCTTTGTTCTCTCTAGATTTCCATGACTCAAAAAGAAAAACAACCAAGTGCTGCTATACCCAGCTGGTGTAAATACAGCGCAGTTGATCTAATGTAACCAAACAGCTCAAGATCCAACAACTGATAACAAGGAGAATTGCTGTGGGAGTATTTCAGAGTAACATAGATGTCAGAGGCCAATGCTGAGCCTGGAGCCAGCCCAACTGCAAGGAACGGGGCCCTCAGCGGCCGTCCTGACTTATCTCACCTTGCAGCAATGTGACTGCTTGGAGCAGATTACTTAAGGACTAACCCTATGTGATCAAATATGTGGCAGAAATCATGCTTTGACCATGTTTCACATGCACTTAAAGTAGTCAGAGGAAACTCATCCAGCTGTGGCTGTCTCAGCAATAAGGAAGAACAGATATATGAGAGCTGCTCCAAAAGTAATGCCTCCTATGTTATTATGTGGGTGCACAGTGTCAGAAGCGGATGTTGGTGTTATGGCGGTAGAGGCTGAACCTTCCTACCAATACTCTATTACATGGTGCTGCCATGCAATAGATGGCAGCAGAGCAGCAGTCTGACAGAATGGTGTCTGACATGGAAGTGCATATGGAGCAAAGGTGTGTCACTTAATTCCTGCATGCAGAAAAAATGGCACCCATTGACATTCAGTGGAGCTTGCTGGAGACCCAACAGTGGATGCGAGCACAGTAAGCAGGGGGGTGGTGCATTTCAGCGACAGTGACAACAGTATGAAAGACAAGCCACATTCTGGACAGCCATGCACAGTGGTCATACAATGAAATGAAGAACATTTTGACCAGCTCATCCACACAAATTGGCTAATGTTGGTGACTATGTTAAAAACCAGTGTTTTGTAGCTGAGAATTTGCTCTATCACACAGTGTTATTGTGCTCTATGCTGTTGTAGTTTCCATGGAATTAAATAGGAGGCACTGCTTTTGAAGCTAGCTGTGTGGCTTTATGATCAACCTGAAACATGCACGAAGTGTGGAGTCGAAATTACAAGGATAGGTTATGGCTTCCTTTAAGAGTGTAGAAATCCCATGGAATCTGAACTGTTAATGAAAGCTGTGATTCTCTGAAAGAAAATTTCAGAGCTGTTTCACTGTACTCTCAGCACTGCAGAAAATAAAAATTGATGAATTTGAAGGTGAAATTTAATCTTAAATATTGGTTCTTTCTGGCTGCATGATGTTACCATTACCCCTAGGTGGTATTCCAACTTTATAAATCAAACTTGCCTTTTATTCATCCTACTTATCATGTATTTGATGTGTAATGCAATTTTCAGAGATTAAAATGATATACCCCTAATTCTTGGATGCTCTTTGATCATGTTTATTCCTTTACTCCTTTAAACATTGCTGAATAATTGTATATGTATTCAGTGGCTGACAAGTGCATTCCCTGTTTGATGGGCTAATTATGGAGAGACGCTAGTCTCCTCGTAGTTAAGTTTATAACTCGCTTTGAGCTGCAAGGCCAGTTTTGATCTCTCTTCTAACTCTACTAAAATAAATCCATGCAATAGAATCTTAAGAAGTATGGTATAATTGTTGAAAATTTTGTGAAGTTTTGTTGTTAACTGTATGTTGCTCCAGACATAATTTTATATTTTTCAGTTAGAAAATTATTTTCCACATTGTTGATCCCTTAGAAATATTTCTTATGAGAAAATATGTTAATTTTGATACTATTGAATACATTTGGGCTGACTGGGAGAACATCTCACTAATGATTTTTTGAGGATTTTATGCAAGACCCCAAAGAACAGCAAGCACACAGGCTCCACAGAGTGAATTATTCTCCTACGTGACTTCCACACTTTGATATGGACTTATATCTCACATCTCTGTAGAACAGAAAAATGAAATAAACCTTCCAAAAATGAGCCCAGAACAGCAGTGTCACAGAAAAGTCTTCAATCTCCTCAGAAATTCCAAAAGAAAAATGGGTTTTTAAGGTAGAGTTGCATGAGCAGAACCAACTCAGATACATGCTTGGTAAGAGAAGTGCTGCTTGGCCAAAAGAGGATGCTGTCGCTGTATCTAACAGCTGTTAATCTCCCTGGAGTAAAACCAGCTAATGTTGCTGGCAAAGTTGGATCTCACCTGGGAATAATAACTTGTAATACGGTGTACAGTAACAGCCATACTTCCTCTGATCTGTCACACGGGACTCTGCTGGGACACAAGACACAGTGAGTTGCAAACCATTTAGGTCACAGAAACATATTCCCCATCCTATAATATATACACTCAGGATTCACCTGCTGACAACCTACTGGGTTACAGAGCCCTTGGGGCCTTCCTATTCTCCTAACACAGCAGAACTGGACATGGTTGCTGCAACTCTCATTTAAATACCGACGAAACCAGGCCTGCTGGACACTAAGAAAGCAGAAAAAACTACACAGAGCAGTTTGTTGGTATGGGAAAAATCCTTCCTATCCCTCACACCTGGCAATCAGCCTTTCCATCTGCAACACAAAAAAGCTGGCAATTAGACGAAGGGAGAGGCTGAAGCAGGCAATTGTAAGCAGCAAACCTTCTGAGGATAGGGGCTCCTGTCAGGAAACTCACTGAAGGGGAACGGGTAACAGACCCAATTATAGGGTAAAGCTGTTTCGGGGAACTTTCATCTCCACCTAACATTGTAATTCTGGTATTGTACTAGTCTGCAATTCTACTTGAAATCTGTGTAGCTCTACTACTTGGCAGAGGGGTCATCCTAATTTTATGCTAATGTAATTACATTGATGTAATCTAGCTTATTACATAGTTATATATACATACATAGGGTAAATGAATGTATGTGTAAACATATGCACACAAAGCATAAATGCACGTATGTCCAGTTCCATACTTTTTAATCTCTGTAATGAGCAGAGTTGTGCTGCAATATACATGTCCATAGGTATATATTCTCATTGCATTCATGCTAGGGTGGGGGCTATGATAGACATTTTGACTTGCAGTTCATGCTGATTATACTGTTCACAGCATTTTCATTTTAACAGAAGGTGAAGTATAGAAGCAGCAACACCACCAAGGAAAGAAAATGCTCGTGGTAGAGCTCCCATCTGAGGAGCTGGCTTAAGAAGTTTTACTCAGTAAAGCACCCTTTTGTCTGCGTAAGCTCTATTTATACCGGAGAGGCTTTGTGGAATAAAACAACAAATCATACATGATCTGCAAACCTCACCAGGGGCTGTAGCACTTTGTTAGAGTAGCTTTGCTGGGCAGAGGAAAACCCCGGCGTGGCTTTCTTTCATGCCTCTAGACAGGAAGTTTTAATGAGAAACAAGAATGTATATTGGTTTGGCAATGTTGGTTTGCTGGTTTGGCACTGAATAAACACCTAATTAGGCTTAATATAGCTCTCCTCATTCCTTTAACCATTTTTGTATCAAATTACATGATTTGTTCCACAGACTTTCCAGCAGCTTTCTATTACCCTTTGTGCAAACCCCATTAGTCCTTTCTAAGAGACCAAATGTGAAGAAATTGTAAATTTCAGTTTTCCAATTTGCAATGTCATTCTGAGACAATGTTCACTAAAACAGGATGTAGTGGCTATCAATTCAATTTCTCATGGTCTTTTCTTTCTTTCTTTTTTTTTTTTTTAC
>PPHD01020469.1:0-13635 GCA_002909625.1 Bambusicola thoracicus | reverse complement strand
AAATGAATATGCTGTCAAATAACTAAAGAGAGTTAAAAGTCTTTAATTAGTTTTTTTTCCTCTCAGGCATTTGAAGTCTGTGCCTAATTTCATCAGCCCTAGAGGTGAATTTTTCTTTTCCATCTTCAGTGATTTGCAACATCTGTTGAGTCCTATTCAGTCACCTCTGTGTGTGTGTGTGTGTGTGTGTGTTAAATGAGCACAGAGCACGTTCTTCACTGGATGGAAGAGACTCTGCAGAGCTCGCAGTGAGGGGAGGGCTGATAACCTCCTTCTGAAGATGGTATCGCTGCCACCACCTGGGTAAAGTGACTGTCAGGAAGAAGCAGGATGTAGGAAGCTCTCACCACGTGCCCTGTGTTCACGTCCATTTGCTGTTCTGTTTGTGTGGTTTTCAGGGGGAGCTGGAGCGTCAGCTTCTTCAGGCAAATCCCATTCTGGAATCCTTCGGGAATGCGAAGACGGTGAAGAACGACAACTCCTCTCGCTTCGTGAGTTGTTCCCTTTCCTATTGGGAGTCTGTAAATCCACGTGGCTGCTTATGGAGAGACTCCTTTTTAGAACTTAGCTGGTGTCAGAAGGTGTCTTTACTCTTGGTGACCTCTGTTATAATGCCTTCTGAACTGTGCTGGAGTTGCTGAGGATGCATCTCCAATGCCTTTTGCCAAAACTTGGTTTAATTTCACCCAGTTTGTAATGTCTGCTATTCCGGAACTGCCAGTGGTATTTGTAGTGTAACAAACACATCTGTGCCATAGAGCTGAACTATGACTTGCATGCACAAATCACTGCTGAGTGATGGTGAAGTATGAAGAGATGCAGCGCCTGGGATTTGGCTGAGCGTGTTGCCTTCCTGTCAATAGCTGTGGGTTGGTTTAGGGAGAATATCCTCAAAAAAATAAGAAGGCACCAAGCTTACACTCAAAAACTGCTCTACATTTCAATGCCCTTCTGACTGCATTACTGAAGGGAAGCCAGGAAGACAGCATGACTTACATTTGAGAGCAGGGCACTCCTGTAGTTGGTTGAGTTTGGATGGGTTGGTGCCTTCTGCTTCACTGGTAGGTGACTTCTCGTGTGTTTCTTTGTTTTGAAGCCATTGGTGGAATTTGGGGTGAAAAAGCCGTCTCCTGTTTTCAGGGGAAAGTCGTTTATAGTGCAGCTTTAAAACCGTGTGGGAGGCATTAAATCTTTTCTCTCGCAAGAACTGAGCTAAAATTTACAGAACAAATGAAAGATTTTTGGCCGCCTTGATCTTTCAGCGACTGCCTGGATTTATTTGGATAAAACCAGCCCAAGCGATAAGGGCTCTGGAGAGTTGCATGACTGAATCCTTTTGTGTTAGCAGTCAGAAGGGAGAGCGGAGCACTACAGGAATTTAACTTCTTGATAACTTCATAGCCACGTTGTTTGCAGTCCTGGCTGATGCTCATATATGTTGTGGTAGGATTTAGAACATCAACAGGTTTCAGTGCGCGGTAATTCTTTGTTCCGTTGCTTGAATCCATCAAACACTGCACTAATTTAACAAAGATACTCTTTTTTTCATGGAAGATGTCAGCATCTGCTCTGTATTATGTTGAAGTCTGCGCTGCCATCGAGAACATAATCGCTCAGATGGCTCCAGCTCTCTTTTTATGAAGGAACGAGCTTAATGCACTCCAGATGGTGTCGTCTTTATGTTAAAAGAAGGAAAAAAAAAAGCACACACACAAAAATCTTTAGCAACAGGCATTTCAAAACCCCACTTGAAAAATGTATCCTCCCACTTGGTGGGAACTGCTGTTGTTCAGCACACACGGGCCGGACAGCCTAAGTCAGGCTGTTCCCTGATAATCCAGATAATACTGAAACGAGGCTTGTGTCAAGGCATTTTCTTTCTCCCTCTCCTTGACAAAATGCAGCGTTCTTCTATATTTCAGGAAATAAATTCTGGAGGTTGCAGTGAATGGGAAAGTGGTCTTGTTGGGTTCATATTCCAGCACTGAGTGCTGCTTTCCCCCTTAGGTGGTTTCCAAGAAGCTGTGTACTTTACTGCTATAACGACACTGTAAACAGCATTTGGTTGTTAGAGACAGTAATGGTGGTCACCCTACTGATGAGTTAAAGATTTCATAGCAAGGTTTGCCAGAGCTACAGGCCATACTGACATCTCACTTCACGGGAGATAAGCTACATAAGTGGCCCATCTAGTACAGACTTCAGTGGAAGCTCGATGTTGAGGCTGAGAGCATGTGGGTCTCCTCCTCTGTGCTGTCTGCCTGCATTGCCTCCCAGTTAGTTTCATTCATGGAACTGGGGACTTGGCAGCAGAAGTTAAATAACCTCTAAGTGTGAAATGGGGTAAAACAGTTGCTAATTATACCGGAAAAAGCCACTGGCTAGATGTGATGTAGTGCTTCGTGTTTGCTTTCACATGAAACGTGGCAAATTCAAGCCGTGTCCTTCTAAGAAGGATTTGTGTCATCCATTACGTGTGTGAAGCTGTCAGCTGCCACTCCTGACACACTCACTGGTGCTGGCAGATTTTCCATGTAGCCAACGGGCTGAATTTCAGCAAAATGCCACTTCCCCCATTGTAACGGTTAAAAACATGGCCTTCTGGACTTGTTGCTGCACAAAAAATGAAGTCCTTTACTCAAAGTTGAGCCTACGGTATTCTCAGGAATCTGAGTTCTAGTGCTGGTCCATGACAGGATGCTTGAAAACGTGCCAGTTTCCTTCCAGCAGCACTGAACTCCCAACCACGCTGCAGGTTGAGTTAAGCAGTAGGGGTAAGCGCTGAAGCTTATTCACAGCATTCCAACAGTTCTAAGAGAACTTTGAGAACTCTGCATTAAAGGCTGTAGAAAGTAAGGCTTTAGCTGGTTTTACCTCTCTTTCAATCCCTGGCGTGGCTGAGTGAGAAGCATGCTCAGCCTTGTATGCAAGTCTCTGACATGACTGGGCTTAATCAGGAAAGTCAAGAAGCTGAGGGTGTTCTGCTACGTTGTAATGGAATGACTTTGGAAATGCGTGCAGGTGTTGTAATAGTGCAGCATGGCAATACATTCCAAGAACATCAACTACAGCAAGCCGTCGCTGGAATACATCTGTTCTCCAAGGTTGTAGAGTAGAATTTTTAATGTGGAGATCAGCGGTACGTTCCCTGAGGTAAATAGATCTGCCACACAGGAGTTCCTTAACATTCCAATAGCAGTGATCTGTCAGACCTGAGGTTTGTGAAGATTTGGATACTGCATATCAGCAGACTTTCAGAAATCTGTCTCTTTTCACAAGAGATCAGTAGGTGACTTTGTGCAGGTATCGTTTAAAGATGCACTTAGATGGCTGTTAGTGAATTGCCATGATGCTCCCTGTGCTCCAGAGCCTGTTTCTATGTAGATAAGACTGCAGACATTGGATGTGATGAAAACAGAGATCCTGGTGTGGTTGCTGAGTATTCCCACTGGTTTCTTCACACATGTGCAACCAAGGCAATACTTAAAGTTGGTGCTTTTGAAGCTTTTAAGTATGACAACAGTACTTTTAGAAGTGGTCCAGCTCCAATCCTGAGCCAGTGGGGAGCGTTTGTGGCCAAGTGACAGACCAGCCTGGGGTACTGGTGTGGCTTCAAACTGGTTTAATTTGTTTGAACTCTGATACCTGGTATAATGCACTCGCTCACAGCCACCTTCTTCCCAAGATCCACTGTGTGTGCAGGAAGTGTGATCTGTATCACAGAATCATTAAGGGTGAAGAAAGATCTCTACGATCATCACATCCAGCTGTCAATCCTATCACCATCATTCCCAATAAGCCCCATCCCTCAGTGCCATATCTACATGGTTCCTAAGCACATCCAGGGGTGGTGGCTGCACCACCTCCTTGGGCAGCCTGTGCCAATGCCTGACCACTCAGAAAAAAAGTTCACTGATATCCAACCTGAACCTCCCCTGGCACAAACTGAGGCCGTGCCCTCCCATCCTATCACTCTTACCTGAGAGAAGAGGGCTCCTGCTGCACCACAACCTCCTGTCATGGAGATGTAAAGGAGCAATAAGGTCGCAGCCTTTCCCTCACCCACCAGGCGGGTCACCTGGTCACAGGAGGAGATCAGATTGGTCAGACAGGACCTGCCTTTCATGAACCCATGTTGGCTGGGCCTGATCCCCTGATCGTCCTGCATCTACTGTGTGATTGCACTTCAGGTGATCTGGCCCTTTGTGGAGGAAAGGAGATGTACACTGAAGAAAGGAGTTAGTTGTCTCTGTCCTTTCTTTACAACTGAGAGGGAAGAGAGAGCATGGAGGGAGATAGCAGACGCTCTAGTTCTGGAATGAGAAGAGCTGTGATGGTCAGGGTGGGTGGATAAAGCCTACGTGGGTGCCTGAAGATGCTGTTGTTCTGTGGGTATGGGCGCATTTAGTATAGCAACACTGAGATTTTATCACTTAAGGAGTTTTGTCAGTGGGAGAACTTGGGCTTCTCCTTTAGAAGAGTCTTTCATAAGTCTGTCTTATGGACATATCTAGAATCTTAGTGCTTCAACCTTCAGAAAATGCTTGTGTGCAGAGGAATGTTCTGCTCAAGTGACGAGTGCACTGTGTGGAAAAGATTTCACTTTGGCTTGTGTGAAGTGCCTGTTATCCAGTGTGCAAGTGGCATTGTTTTCATATAGCTGTCATAATCCCAAAGTAAGTACTTAACAAAAGTATCTTCTCTTTACAGGGCAAGTTCATTAGGATTAACTTTGACGTTACTGGTTATATTGTTGGGGCCAACATTGAGACGTGTATCCTACTTAATGTCATATCAGCATTTGAATGCATTGGAATGTAGTGAAAGGTTACCTTATTTC
The DNA here is from genome assembly GCA_002909625.1 of Bambusicola thoracicus. Classification (NCBI taxonomy): domain Eukaryota; kingdom Metazoa; phylum Chordata; class Aves; order Galliformes; family Phasianidae; genus Bambusicola; species Bambusicola thoracicus. Next base: position 8,795 of record PPHD01020469.1, on the reverse strand, counting down.
TACATTCGTTTGACCACGTCCATCTCTTCCTTTGTTTCAAAATAACTGATCAAGTATCACAGAGTCAGCATGCTTCCTTGTGCTTAGAAACTGGATATCCCAGTGCCTAACCCTCTGAAATCTGCTGGATTTTCTGGCCAGCCTTAAAAGCAGGGTACGTTAAAGCTAAATAAGTTATTCCAAGTGTTCTCACTTCATGAATGTTGTGGAGGTGAGGGGCTGAGGAATGCACTGTTGATTGGAACCGCTCTCAGGTGTTGTGCCCAATGCTCACTGCCCTCAGCACTGCAGGAGCAGCGATCTGCCAGGAAGGAGGAGCTCAGCAGCAGGTGGTGGCACTGCAGGTGTCATTGTACCACGTCACCTTCTGGTGTCCCATGCCTTCTGGTTATCAGGCTAGGCCCAGTGACACAAGGCTTGCAAGCAATTAATACCGAAGCCTAGTTCAGTTTTAGCTTTAAGGCCTGCTTTTATTTATGACTGCATAAAAACAAGTGAGGACAGTTACACCAAAAGCCTTTCTCAAGTTGTTTTCTTTATGCTAAGGATGTGTATGTAAACTTTTTTAGTCTGTTTAGGCTATTCTGGGGGAAATAGCAGCAGGATGGTCATAAAATTATGAAATCAAAAGCTTTGGTCAACAATACCTTGTGAATATTATTCATAAACAGTGATACAATTCAGCTTTTATTCTGTGCCTATGAGTTAACTGCTTCATGGGAAGCGCAATGTGTGGTTCCTACTGCCACAGAATATAATTACCCAGTTCTGCTGGGATAGACCTACAGTTACTCAGAATGCAGTTTAATGCTGAGTGATTTTCTTTCTCAGTTCAATACTTGGCACAGCAACGATGGCAGCTGGTGCTTCCATGAGAATGTAGGTAACTGTTTTGCCCGGAGCTTTGTGAGGACAGGAGGATTTTGCTTGTAGGGAATTCTTTCATGGCAGGATCTTGCCTTTGTGTCAGACATTTCAAGTAGGTATCCCTAATCTGTTTTATGGTATGGAACATACCATATGGTATGTTTTGGTCCTTCAGTAGCACTGACGTCCTCAGAGAAGAGTGGCTGAAGGACGACCAGCTCCCCTCTCACCGAGGCTCCAGTTGATCCATTACAGTGGTTGTCAGCTGCATGCAGCAAGGAGATGCAGGCACCATCCAAGAAATGGGTTTGCTGCAATTAAACGTGAGCTTCTATCTGAATTTGAAACCTCTCATTGAGAGTTACTGAAAGTTAGTGCTGGATTTAGTCCTGCCATTACTGCCGAAGTCCCTTTTGCTCCTTACATAATTACGTAGCCTGCTTTGAAAGAGTTCTGTTTGCACAGGATGTTTTTTTTTACCAAAATAATGTGGAAGATCCTTGACTATCTGTGATCAGACTTGTTGGAGAAGTCTCGTGCTGTTCGCCAAGCTAAAGATGAGAGGACGTTTCATATCTTCTACCAGCTGCTGGCTGGAGCAGGAGAGCACCTCAAGTGTAAGTGAAGATTCCCATTGTTTGATCCTATTTCTTCTGCGTCCTGAGTTTGTTTTTGCAGCGTTAACACAACAGGGTTTGAGCTATTGTTTGGTGTTGAAACAGAGCTTTGAAAGAAGAGCAAAGGAGAAGGCCAGGTGGCTTTATTTTGAAATAACTTCTGTGTTTTGTCAAGTATGCTGTCAAGCAACAAGCAGATGACTGCTCCATGGCAAAGTCCACTTTGGGCCGGGTAATGGCCAGGAATCACTGGAGTGAAACTGCAGCACTCCTCGCTGATTAATAACGAATCCTGCTGGCAGTGACAGCCAGAACCATTCCAGGCAGCTCCTTCTAACGGGGGGAGAACAGCAGCTGTTTTGCCAAAACATAATGAAACCCCAAGGCTTTCTTCACCCTTTGCAGTGCTATGTTGGTCATCTTTTTCTTTGGTACCTGGGAATTCCTGCTAGGCTGTGAGAAGTGAAGCTGTATGAAAGTACAGACTTCTGAGAATTGATCCACTCTGTCTCCTTCCATATGGGAAAAATGTGTATTTCACATTTTTGATGTGCTTATCGTCAATACTGAGCTCTACTTCTGCCAATGCCTGTTACTTTTCAATAGAGATGCTTGTTTTGGGATACTTTAAATAGGAATTTGTGATTATGGTAGACCTGAGCAAGGTAACATTCCTTTTACATGCATAATGCATTGAAGAGCTAGTGTAGGTTGCTACAGATAGAAACGAGGATCCCAGAATTTCTGCTTTTAGACTACACACTTACGTTTGAAGTTATTAGAATAATGAATTACTAAGCTAGCATAATGACTGGCAGTCATATCTGAGGAGCTCTATTTTTTTGTAAAGCATGGGTTGTACATCTGGTGAAAGCAGAGTACAGGTGGGTATGAATAGCAGTTATTTAGCTTGTTTTTCTCTTCTCCTTCCCCCCAATACAGCTGACTTGCTGCTTGAAGGATTTAACAATTACAGATTTTTATCCAATGGCTACATCCCCATTCCTGGGCAACAAGACAAGGATAACTTTCAGGAGACGATGGAAGCAATGCATATCATGGGCTTTTCACATGATGAGATCTTGTGTAAGTTAAACCTCTTGCATTTTTAAAGTGTATTTTTCTATTGCTTGTGCATACACTCACTACATTAGAATCACAAAATTTAACATTGCTTCAGTGTCTTGACAGCCTGCAGCAAGCGTTTGCTTAACATAAGCTTACAGCTGAGTTGAGTTAAAACCATTTGCCTAGAAAGTGTAGTACAAGCTTCATTTCCTTTTTCAACTTGTACTTCAACTTTGGAAGGAAAGTGTCTTAAGGAAGGGAAGAAAAAATTGTGAAGCTGAGCCCTTTTCAATGAACTGCTGTGTGTCTTTGTTAATACAGCAATGCTGAAAGTGGTGTCTTCAGTGCTACAGTTTGGAAATATTTCCTTTAAGAAGGAGAGAAATACTGATCAAGCTTCTATGCCAGAAAATACTGGTAAGTGGATTGCATTTGTCTAGCTTCCATTAACTTGAACTGGGGTTTTCTTCCTATCATTTGTTTAGTGCATATCTTCTGAAAGTACAGAACAGTCCTCTGAGCTTCCTTGTTGAAGTTTCGTGCCAAAAAGAGGCCATGGTAGCGATGGTAGTAGCCAAGAGGCAATTAGTAAAATTCTCTTCCATTCTTGTAATACAGACAAATTTAGGTATCCATCAACAGAATTTATGTTGTTTGCATTGCTTTTAAACTTTGGATAAGTATTTCAGTTCTAGTCTTGTTTATTGCTATCTACAGAGACTTGAGCACTAGGAGAAAGTGCGTGCTTAAATCGAATTGTTTTCTTTGGTTCTTGACTGCAGTTTTCTTGCCAATGATAAGAACCCTTGAGCCAAACATAACTTCCATAGTGAAATGGTGGAACATAAGAATGCTTTGTTTCAGAAACTCCGGTTTCTAAAGTGGCATGGTAGTGTGACTAAGAATTAATTTCTCATTTAGTACCTTCAGTGTAACGCAATCAGCATTTTGAGTTCTTCCTTCACTGAGCTGCTGAAATGGTCTTCAGATTTTTAATTTAGTACTTCAGTTTTGGCCTTCTAAGAACTGTGATGGAAAGTCAACTTTGGGAGCTGCCTTCGGTACGCAGAGCAGGAAGGATAATTCACAAGGCCTGCTGCGCACACACAACTCACATTCTCCTCCATCTTGTTTCATAATTGCCCTAATTTGCTGTGCCTGCATGCTGCCTGTGGTGTCCAAAACTTTTGTCATTTCCCACCAGTGGCCTTCTGCCCAAAGTGTTCCAGCAGGCAGGTATGGGTTGAAGCTGGGTAATCATTGACTTGACATTTGGCTGGCAGTTAGCATTTGGGGTTTTTCAGGGAGAGAAAAAGGTTGGGTGTCGGATTGGTTTTTGGGCTGAGACAACTCGATGGGATATACAAAAGATACAGATGTTTCTTACTTCCTGACCATGTTCACTTTTGCTTTATTACTGTCAATTTTGGATGTTATATCCAATATTGCTCTTAAGAATTTCAATATACTTTTACTGTTGAACAGTTGTAACACTGGGTATAGAATTCTGACTTTAAAAGAAAAGATGCTGAAAAGCTCAGATCATGGTTGAAGCACCTTGCTGTTGTCCTGCATTTAAAAGTGCTCTCTTGGTCTGCTTGGTGATTTTTACCATATCTTTTTGAAGGCGCTGAATGAAACTGATCTTGACCAGCTTGTCATCTGTGTTTCCTCAGTGTACTCCAGAGAAATAATGGTGCTAAGTTTAGGCGTGTCTTGAACAGGTCAGGAAGGCATTTGTGTGGGTGGTGAAGCAACTTGCGTTTAGGGAAAAAAACATGGAAAATTCTACCCAATGTCATTGTCAGTGTCATTGATAAAGATGTTAAACTGTGCTGACCTACTCGTCATTGGGTTTCTACCTCGGTGTCAAGCAGTTGACTGCAATGGTTTGAGTTCAACCCTCCTGCCAATTCCTAGCCCACCAAGTGAACCATGCATCATTTCCATGCCTCTCCACTTTAGGGACAGGGATGTTGTGCAGGACAGCATCAAACACTTTGCACAGATCCAGGTAGATGGTGTCATTTGCTCTCCCCTTACCTACCAGTGCCATAATGCCATTGTGGAACACCAACAGATCTCTAGGGCATGATTTCCCTTAATGGAGCAGTCTTGGCTGTCACCAATATGGCTTCTCTTAGGGCATGTCATAGCTGACAAATGTCCATGTATGCAGCTGAAGTGAAGGCATTGCTCTATTTGTGGTGCCATGTGAATTTCACCACAGTTGTTTGCATTAAGTTCCCTAATGAGTGTAGGGGCAGACAGAATCTTTTCAAGGAAGTAGTGTTTTGAATACCACTTAAAGAAAAATACAGAGGAAGCTTTTGTATGTTGGTATCAAGATCTGCTTTTTAATGCGGCTTTATCAAAACAGCTCTTCTTATTTCTACAGTAAATCAACGAGCTGCCAGATTAGAAAGCTGAGGGTTTGAAATAACTTTCTGGACTGAGTGTGGAGGGCTCCCTGCTGAAGGGCAGCACTTACCCAGGCCTAAAAATATCTTCAGTGTCAACTTCAGTTTTAGAAATCTGGAATCATAAGCACCTAACCTGTTGGAAAGGTTACTTGGAAAAAGGATTGATGCGACAAAAATATGTAATGATGGTGTGGGTAATGCATAATGTCAGATAGCAAGCATGACATCAGGAGTTCTGCTGTCTCAAAGTGAGCTGCTGTTCGCATTATCCTCAGTTTAAAACATGAGTGTATAATGTACAATGTGTTTGATATAGACTGTGATACAAACGTGCATGGCTTTATGCTGACACCTGTCTAAACTGAAACAGGGGTTTGTAAGCAACCTTTGATAAGATGGAGTTGACGTGTGACATCATGCTGTGTTTTGGTTTTTTTCTGGAGGTGAAAATGTTTCCACTGAAGTCATGAAGGTATGTGTGCAGGCAATGATCTGCTGCAATTTCATGAAATCTAGCATTTTTCACATTTCCTTAAGGGAAGTCAGTGGGTCCTTCTGTAGACACTTGTATCAGCTTTAAGTCCTGCAGACATGGGCTTTGCAGTAGGGTAGGTCTGTCCACAAAAGGAGTGCATCTCCCTGACAACTACTTTGAACAGCTGTTCAATTTTTAAGTCAGCTCATGAACACCTTTGTTCAGTAGCTTGCTTCACCCATGTTGCTGGCTGCTGTGGAGGATTTAAGTGCTTACATTTATTACTTTTATATCCAGTTGCACAGAAACTCTGCCATCTACTGGGAATGAATGTTATGGAATTCACCCGGGCCATACTGACACCACGCATCAAGGTCGGCAGGGACTATGTTCAGAAAGCCCAGACCAAAGAACAAGTAAGTTTGGGTATTGAAGATTAAGTGGCGTAGTACCCCATCTTGATTAGCTTTTAATAAAGAAAGTCAATTAGCTGTTCTTATCAAATGCATAGAGGTCTTTTTATTCAACAGTTTAAAATGACATCTCAGTAACTCTGCATACTGTTTCTGCTGCTTGTTTTCATTCCTCAGTGGTATTAACTCCATTAAGCTCCTCGTGTTACTCAGTTATCCTTGGTAACATCCGTGTCTGTGTTCTTTTGATGACTTTTCCAGAGTAAATAAATCTTCCTGTTTGAACTTTCAGGCAGACTTTGCAGTGGAAGCTTTGGCAAAAGCCACCTATGAACGCCTCTTCCGCTGGCTTGTTCACCGCATTAACAAAGCTTTGGACAGGACCAAACGACAGGGAGCATCTTTTATTGGAATTCTGGATATCGCTGGATTTGAGATCTTTGAGGTACTTTACAACTCTGCCCAGGCTTTCTTTTTCTCTCTTATGTTGCTGTGCATTCAGGATTAACTGTAGAACCTCTGAACTGAAGGCTGCGGGAAGGCTTTGTATCATTGAAGTGCTTTGATAACCTGAATGGTAGTGCCAAAAAGTCATACTCTGGTCTAAACCATTCTTCTGTATGTGATGGTTCTACAGCTGTTTCTCCTATGACATGCTAGTTTCATATATGAGTAATCCTTTTTCCACTGGTCTCTACAACACACTTGAATGTTGCGAGAGTTTTGGGGAATTGCCTTACTAATTAATTTCCATTTTTACTTGCAAACATGATAAATATTGACACTGAATTAACCTTGCTTACTAATGCTCTTCTTGCAGTTGAACTCCTTTGAGCAGCTCTGCATTAACTACACCAATGAGAAGCTTCAGCAGTTATTCAATCACACCATGTTTATCCTGGAGCAAGAGGAGTACCAACGAGAGGGCATAGAGTGGAATTTCATTGACTTTGGATTGGATCTGCAGCCTTGCATTGACTTAATCGAAAGACCTGTGAGTTTGTGCAGTAAAAATACTCTAAGACAAAGAGGTTCAACCTGAGGGTTTGTTGTTTAATGCCTGCAAATTTATGCAGAGATCTTTTAAATAGCAGTCACAGAAAACAAGTTAATTTGAATGATGTGGTCCAAAGACTAAAATAAAATAACATGTATTAGTAAAAGGATTTGTCCTGAAAGGATTTTGCCCTGATGTCAGCATAGAGCACTGTGATATTAAGCTACTATTTTTATATGTTTTCCCTTGTACTTCAGTCCTGTCACTTTCATGCTAAACCATGGCAGTGCATTATAGAAGCTTTACTGTGGCGAATTGGTTAGAAGGCTTTTCAGGACTTAAGGCCCTGCAAATAGGATAGCAGTATTTTCAAGGTGGTGCTACCGCAGTATTTTTGTATTCTGGTTGCAAAACATATGGAAGCTGAAGACCTTAAAGCACGAGGAACAGCTGGTTTCAGGAGCAGGCAGGAGGAACAAAGATCACTCTTCCTAGAAGGTTTTCTCTCTGTACACTTTAGAAGTCAAAATTATTTTGAACTTTAATTAACACTGAGGCATTGTGGTTACTGTTCTGTACATTCAGTTGTGTGTCTGGGATACACGAAATGGTTACTGCTAACAATTCTGTGCATCCTGAAGAGGAGAGCTGTGCTCTTGTTTGGTGCTGCTTCGTTTTGTTCTTCTTGTGTTGGAGTAGGAGAAGGGAGGTCTTGTTTCGGTTATGAAAATTCTGCTCTTGAAATGCAAAACTTTGGAAAGTGTTGCCTCCTTGGAAGGTAAAATACCTTCCAGAAAGACTGGAGAGTGTTTTCAGTATTGCAGATGTTTAAGTGAATATCCTAAAGTGCGCTGAGTTACAAAAGGTAACTCTTAAAGCAAATGCTGATGCAGTCCTAATTTTTTGGCACCTGAAATATTTTGTCATGTTGTAGGTAAATATAAACACCTATTCAAACGTGTAAGCTTTGTGTTCATGAGATGCTTTAGAAATACAAATATTTATGACCAGTTTTTCCATTGCATCCCTGTGTACATCAGTCTGTCTTCCCCGATTCTGTCACACATTTCTGCAGCTGTACAGTGTAGGTGTTGGTTCTTCCCTCATTCATTTTTAAGAAGAAGCAAACCCCCGAGCAGTGTACAAAGCTGCTGGCTGTGGAAGCTAAGCCTGTTGGATCATTCTGGGTGCTGTTTCTACATATCAGCACAGGGGTTGGTGTGGTGGCTGCCCCAGGAGTATCAAGTGCCTGGGGGGGGATAATGATCTGCAGTTTTGCCCACATTAAAGCATGACAGTAAGTACTGTAGAAATAATGAGTGTGCTGCTGTGTACATCCGTGTTGCAGAAATGGTTGGTGTGGAGCTCTGGAGGTCATCTATTCCAGGCTCTGCTGAAAGCAAGGCTTCGGTCATCGCTAGATCATGTCGGCTGTATCTGAGCCCATCTTCATTGGAATGAATTGATAGGACCAGTCACAATGTCTTCATGGAATTAGATTCTCTCACAGTTTGCTTTAATTAAGCAGGAATCAGCTAGACAGCTTTTTATTGTGGCATTCATTGGAGTGTTTTATATACAAAATATTAAGAAAAACACATTAAACATTGATGTGAATTCATCTGAATTTCAGGCAAATCCTCCTGGTGTGTTGGCACTATTGGATGAAGAATGCTGGTTTCCTAAAGCTACTGACAAAACGTTTGTGGAAAAATTGGTCCAGGAGCAAGGAACCCACTCCAAGTTCCAAAAGCCAAGGCAGCTGAAGGACAAAGCGGATTTCTGCATTATTCACTATGCAGGGAAGGTAGGAGACAGATGTTGAGTACTTGGTTAGAAATGTTCATCTGGGGAAAGTAATATGAGGCGTAGGTACCTGACTTAAGACATGCTTGTGCAGGAAGGTGGTCTCATTTTATTTCTTTGGGCATATTC
>PPHD01020468.1:0-13636 GCA_002909625.1 Bambusicola thoracicus | reverse complement strand
TGTTTACACTGTTAATTATGTACACAGTGAAGGCTTTGTGGGAAGAAGACAAATGACAGTTTTGAACAAATGGTATTCTTAAATTCCTTTTCTCCTTTTGAAAACTGCATCTGACTCCATACTTTATACAGAATATTCTAAGTTTCCTGAAGTTTATGGTATTTGCTGCAGTCTCTTCTAACAAGGTTATGTTTTTTGGTTTTTTTTTTAATGTAGTAAAGCAGTGAAATAGAACCTATGTTTCTGAGATCTAGAGAGTAAGGACTTAGTTGGCTTATCTGTAAGTGTAGTTTCATGACCTGCATGATCCTGTGAAATATACAAAGTGAAATTTAACTGCCATTTGGAATACTGTAGTTCTTAAAAAAAAAAAAAAATTACAACTTGTGTTTCTATAGGCACACTGGAACGACATGAAACAGGTGAAATAGCAAAAGCAATCCTTTCTTCCATTGGAGACTCAGAATACTTAGTGGCGGATTCTCTACATCCTGTATCTCAGGAGTCAAAAAGAAATAAAAATGTTCAGTACAAATCCTCCAGCTCTTATAAGCATGGTATGATCTCTTACAATCTTACTCAGACAGAAAAATCTTCAGATAAGGTAAGAATGAAAATTAATGTGTGAGCAAATGATTGTGATCCAAGTTCTTTACCCTTTCACCTTCCCTGCGTAGTCCTGCATCTGTGTTGCGTAGCCTTGATTTTAAGTTTGTAAAGCGTTGCTCCTATTTGTTCAGTACTATTGCATAGAACAAGATGCTGAGCGCAGTTTGAGCATATTTCCTTACAGTCCTAGCTTAAGACTGCATCTTTGAGCCATACTCTCAGAACTATTGCGTGTACCAATTCAGGTGGATGAGTCTTGGGAAAAGTCTCGTGTGTCTTTTCCACATAGCTCTTCTACAGAGTGCCTTTCGTTTATGTTGGTGCAATTAGCTTGGCACTTTGTTGCTTAAAAAAAAAAAAGAAAAAAAAAAAAGAAGGATGTTGTTCATTGTGTGAGATATTGGGCCACAAATTTATACATCAGTCTTCAGGAGGGATTTGGCCAGGACAAATACCTAGCTTTATCTAGCAATTTTTCACTGATGTCATTGAACTAAATAATTGTGACTGATAGAAAAGTTACGCTCTTTGTTGTGTTTTGTTGCTGTTCTTAAGGAATAGATGGAAACACCTTACTGTAACTACTACTAATGTACCATTAAATCTGAAAAAACTAATACAAAGATACTAGAAAATGAGAAATAAAGTTGGAAGTGCAATAGTAATTGTTTATTGCTTAAATATGTACATTTTTGTCATTGTAAATATTTTAAAAGGCTGTGTTTGCTCAGTGTAAACCAGATTTTAATATAACCTTGGTTTTGTTGCTATCTCAAATAAGATATGTATAACCCTTATTCAGATTGAAAGACGAAGGTTATTACCCTGTTTCTGACATCTAGTTTGTATGCCAGGAGTTAAATATATTTAACTGAACTCCTGATACAAAAAGATCTTAAGAATGGGGCTTCAATGTTGCTTGTTCAAACATAGTCCTTCTTAGTTATTAGTTTTTCAGGATGGCTTTTCCCTGCAATAAAACAGGAAGCCACTGAACGTAGATCAAAAATACCTTCCCATAAACATGGGAAGATGAGAAATGCTTTACTTCAACTCATATATGGAAATAGCTTTCTGAATGGTCTCTGGCCTTTTCCTACCTTCTTTAAATAGTGTTAAACAAAATACTGGATTTTCCAAAAATCAGTTTGAGAAGGGATAGCTTAATTCAAGTCCTTATTGTAAACTTTCTCTTCTGGTCTTTTTCCTAATTGTCCTTACAATTTAAATATGCCTTTGAGTTTATAATTGTTCAACTCTTTATATTTCTCTTTGACCTTTTACTAACCTTAGTCTGATTTCTAAAGTTCTTTTTGATCCCATTTTCTGAAAAGTCTTATTAAAGCATAATCCTGCTGAGCATGTTGTGGGGCAGATGGTGTGCTAGTTGGCCATTGACACAATCTGATCTCACTGTTACTTTAGTTAAAGGAATAATTTCTTCTAGCTTTTTTTCAAAGAGAAATAACAAAGTTATAATAGATATCTTTGGAGCAGAGTTTTGGCCATACATATTACATTTCAATTTTCAAATTGCATGAGTTTAACAAAGTGTTTAAGAAAAAGAATTTGCTGTTCATGGAATACGGGAAAGTAGATTTTGGCACATTGTGAACTGAGGAGTTTAATGTACTTTGTGGATTACTATGATTTTAAATTTGAAGTAATGTCACAAGAGGTGACAGAGTTGTAATAATTTATAGCACTCTTCTTGATCAGGCATGTGTCTTGAATGCACTGATTCTGCAATGAAATATTCCGTTTTCATCTTTCAACTTTGTTCATTAGTTATCTTGTCCTAATGAAAACTCCTTGAGAGAATATTATTGATGGCTCTTAAACTTCCCTATGATTGACAACGTACCTTTTTATCTTTCACCTTCTCTTTTTTGTCCTTACAGTTATGTTAGTCTAATTCCCTAACAAATAAATGTCTGTACTTGGAGGAACAGCATTCATCAAAAATCTGCCACTCGCTGCCGCCAGCATTTCATCTCACCTCCATCCCCATTAGACCAGATTCTGTAGATTAGTGTGGGAGATGCTGGTGGCTAAATGTATAGGGTGTAGCCAACTTGAGAAGAGAATAACAATTAAGCGAACAATGGAGGTCTGCTTAATGTTATTCTAGAAATCTGGTATGGTCTGCACAAAGGGACCATGTGGCTTTTTATAGTTGAAGCTGTTTTGTCATCAAGTCCAAATCTAGGCTTCTTAGACAAAAGACATTTTTAATAGTTCTTGATCCGGAAACTTTTTTCAGTTTTTTTCCAAGTGTTTTGTATTCGCTCCTTTGAATCAGCTTTTTAACATCTTTAAGTATTTTCCTGAAATCTGATTTCATGAAGCTAGTGGAAGTTCCGTGGCTATAAGTGAGTTCAACACCTTCAAACCATATTGTATACAATGTCCTCTCAGATTAAACTATCATGAAAATCTGAGATGCTTTAATATGCATGTATACAATCAATATTTCATTATCTGTTTGCTTTCCTGACAAATTGTATAATAGAAAGATTACATGCTAAATTGATAATAACACTACAATTTTATCAAAAACTAAAATTTCACTTCAGCCTCCTTAAAAATAGAGTTTCAGAAGACTTATGTAACAGAAAATGTTAGGATTCCATCTGTTCTGTCAGGTCAGTATCATGTTTGAAAGAAATCCTTACTTTGTACCACGATCCACATGAAGTTCATAGGCGAGATTAATATTTATTACATTGTTTTATCATTAATAATATATTTAAGACAAAAAAAAACCATCTGCAAGACAATGGTCTCTTTCTTCCATCCTAAGAAAAGTATCCTCACATAGCAGTCCAGCTTCAAAGGCTTTCTTTCAAAACATTTGTCATCATGTGAATCACAGATACAAAGGCAGAATGCTTTGATTTCATGGTGTTTTGACCATTTTAATTCTCTTATTGTGCTGCACGTGCCAGTGGGAGTACCAATAACAGATGAGTGTGACAAATGCAGTTAACGCAAGATCCATATTAGTATTGTCAAATACCCTAGATATATTTAAACAGATTTTAATTATTTTCAATGTCAAAAGACCTGAAATATATAGTTTAATAGTTCTTCAAGAAAGCTGTACTTATTATGTGAATGTAAAAATCTCTCATAAAAATGAAACTTTTATATTGGCCTTAGTCATTGACATAGGGTATTCATCAAGTCAGCAATTTGTGTGGCAAAGTGCCATTTGAATAGTGTATTGTTAGAATACTTATGGTCCACTTGACAAGGGTTCTTGCTGTAAATAGTGCAATTTGACTCCAGCTGTTAAAGAGTGGCTTTGACAGCAGCCAAATAGAATGGAGATGCTTTACTGCACCGCAGAAAAATCAATATTGGGTTCTTGTTCATAGTAACCTGTTTTTTCTTTTTTTGCAGATTTATAGAAGACTATCTAGAATTCATTTTTGGAAGTTTAAATTATTTTAAGAGTCTGTTGTAATTTCAAATTAACATTAGTGATAAATGATGAGCCAAAAAAGAAAAAAGAATATACTTGGTGGATTTATGCATGCAGTGTGGTAACAGCATTATTTTAACTCCAGCTCATGTGGATAGATATTAGGATGTTGATGCATAAGTTATGTAACTAATGACAAAAAGTCTTTCCTCCTTTGTATTATTTTTAATGATCTTACAATATCCCTGTCATTTTTGTGGGTTTTTTTTTTGTTGCTTTGTTGGTTTTTTTTAAAGGATTCCTTTCTGGTTCATTCTGTAACAACCCCCACAGATGTTGACAATCTGTAGTGCCACTGTAGATTTTCCTGAAGCGTAGTCTTGCTGGTGCTGAACAGTTTTCCAGTAGTATTCAATGACATAAGGTTGCTATGATACCTGGCCAGTAGCAATAGGTATTGAATCTCTGGTCTTAATTACAATAGACTATGTACTAGATTGTTCGCTTGTGGTGTCTGTATGGAACTAGCTGTCATTGTACCTTTAAATCAGTTATTCTTGAAAATGTAACTGAGTATTTTTTTATTTTTTTTTTAAATGCCTCACTTTATGTGAATCAATTAAATCTTCACATAAAAACTGAATAGAATCCATTTTCCTGGTGTACCACAAACATTTCACGTTAAAAAATCCTTCAGCTTTTCACTTGGAGTAATTTGGATATAAATCTGTTATCATGCATTGCTATTTTTAGTGCATGGTTAAATGACGTGATTAGAGCTTCCTTTAGGTAAAGATAAAGGAAGAAGAGGAGCTTCTACAATTTGAGCAATCGTTGCTAAGTCAAATTCTATTGAAATCCGTGATCTGCTGAATTTATACTACTGAAGAGCTAGACTAGAAACAGATAGTTTTTAATATCATTTCCATAGCTATGTAGGTGAGATGAGAAAGACAATGATGGGGGAAATATACATTTATATAGGAAAATGTATGGAAATATTTATCTCTTGATGTATTTCACTTGACATTTCCTTAAAAAGTGAATCTTTGAACACATTGCCATTAGAGACTGGTGCAGAAAGTCAAAAATTCTTAAGTGTCCATACAAGAGGGTGGTTAAACACTGGAATAGGCTTCCAGGGAGGTGGTTGAGTCACCGTCCCTCGATGTGTTTAAGAGCCGTTTGGACGTGGTGCTCAGAGATATGATTTAGCAGAGGGTTGTTAGAGTTAGGGTACTATGGTTAGGCTGCGGTTGGACTTGATGATCTTTGTGGTCATTTCCAACCTGAGTAATTCTATGATTCTGTGATCTGTAAGAAGTCATTGGGCTTATGCAACTGTTAAAAGTAATTATAACTGGAGTAAAGTACCAGTTACTATAACAGTTGTAAGCTACATTTTAAATTTAAGTTGACATGCCTAATATTTGTTCTGAAGAACTTCCCATTCACTTATGTAATAGCATATATATTCTGTTTTAAACAAAGTAAGTGTAAGTAGGATGCCTATGAAACAGAAGTATTTCCTCAGTAGGAAGTTAGTATTTTTATACAATTACTGAAAACAATGTGCAATAGAATGCACAGAAATGATAGATAATAAACTACTTTATGTTGCCTGGAATAAGCAAGACATAAGTGGTCTGGAACAGCAGCAGTCATTTGTTTTAGAAAGTTAGTAGGTCCAATTTAATAATTATTTGGAAACTGGAAAAATCACTGCAAGTTAAATTTTACCAATGTGAAAACTGATTGAATAATGGAAGTGAGATATAAGCACAAATACCAAATACTACTTTTCAAATATGAACTCGGATACTGTAAAATGTGGAACCTTAGATATGTAATCCTTTTTTTTTATTATCTTGATGTTTAGAGTAGTATCATCAGAGATACAGATTTTTGATCACTTTAAATTAACACCAAAGCAAAACCAAGAGGGAGAAATTTGGTAACAGGAAAGGGGTAATTTTTTGTTCTTCTGCCAGGTTATTTCTTCTTTTGTACATAGTTCAGTGTTCAGAAGTTAAATTTAGTATGTTATTTAAAAGTAGTAATTATATAAGTAGTATGTTATTTAAATGGAATAGTAAAATGAGCAAAGAAACAAAGATCTATATATGGATTTCCCATAATGCAGATGCAAAGCATTTCAGCACTACTTTTCCTGTGAAACACACAATGGGGCCAATGCGGCAACATAACTACAGTGAAGGAATCACTTCAGAATTATTAGATCAAACAGGTGACAGTCAAAGGGCATCATGATACTAAGAGAGAGTGATAGCTTGGACCACATGTCAGGTTTGCTGAAAGTTACTGCAGTTTTCTGAACCCCTCTACCAAGTTATGACTTTGATTTTGGTGTTTTCTCCATTCACTGCCACAAATCAGAATAAAAAGAAAGGCTTCTATTGTGATATTGTAGCATATTTCACTTGTACGGATGCGGATAGCAAGCAATACAGGCGGACCTTTGCTGAGGTGTACTTCTTCATCTATTCAAAACAGGAGCAACTGTTTTAGAAATATATTGACAGCTTAAATGTAATAATGGAACATGGAACTAGGCCTTGCAAAATGACTTCTGAAACCAACACCAAATTTTACTCTGCAAGAAAAGACTCACTGTCTTCTGGTTTCTTTCTGATAACTAGTTCATTTCTGCTAATTATCAGATTTAAGTATTAAATTTTGGTTCACTTAAAAGACAGCAGAAACACAAAGAAGCAACACCAGTGCTTACGTTTCCATTCTTCTGTTGTTTTTCTACATTTTAAAACTCAAACCTAAATTAGTTCAGATGGCCAGGTTCTGTTCTTTCAGTAATTTTGAGAAAGATGAATCAACAAACCAGCTATGTTTCAATATTTTTTTTTCAAATATCGTTCTCTTGGAAACCTCTGCAATACTACTGCCTTCAGTAAGATTAAATGACCATCAAAGAAATAACCATATGAAAGCTAGGGGTACAGGGATGTAGCTGCTATTCTGATACCTCCCAGAAAACTCTACTAATGGTATCAAATCTTAAAGTCCAGTCTGTAGTTTAATGTTTTTAAGAATGACATTTTCAAGGCTAGACTGCATTATACTACTTAAAACTTAACTGCAAAATTACTAGTGTTGGGGGACGTCACTTGCTTAGAATTTGATCCAGTAGTTCTATGGAAGTAAATTTAATTTTTAGAATCCAGTATGGAGATTGCACTATCAGAGGATCCCAGGACAAAGACATTATTCCAGTTGCAGTCAGCAGCTAGTAGTGTATTGGTAGCTTAATTTTTACATGCATGAGTCCTTCTTGGAACAAAGCAATATTCCCGTGTTTTTTTTCTCCTTTAGTTATGTTGGTGGTTTCTGTATTCACCATTATTCTCACAAATATTTGGGTATTCATTCATCCAGTAAATAATTCAGTACAATAATTCCCAGATGCAAGCATCATGTCTGTGGATTACCATGGCATTGTTTGTCCAGTTGATTATGAAGAAATTACAGTGGATGTTCCAAGTTACAGCTTTTATTCCTAAGTGCTGAGTAATGCTAAGAAAGTTTTTACTGCCACCCATCTCTGAAATCTATGTTTCTAGAGTTGCATCATTTTTTGTTAGAAATTGTACTTCTACATTGGTATGTTAAGATGTTGACGTAATTTATGTACTGAATGTTCAAATACTGATAAGTCTTCCTTCAAAAAAAGTCTCAAACTTTCCTTCCATCTAAGATTTTCATGGCTCAGACTGTCCATGTAGAAGGTGGGTCTTATTTTGAGGTGAATGGGTCCTCAATTCATTTTGACATTCTTTCTATAGTAAAAAATCTGAAAGTCTTTGTTAAAGGTACTAAAAGGGTGAAGGATATTGAAAATTATGTATGTCCTTCTCAAGAGGATCGTGTTAGACTGTTATAGTAATGCCTCTAGTTGGTGTGATCCTCTGTGCATAAATACAGCATTCCTTTGGAGAAGGTAGGTCTGGCCTGTTTGTGCCAACTTGAGGAGTCTATAGAAAATTCTAGTGATAAACTGTTTATGTGCTCCCTAAACTGAAGGGATCATTAAGCAGGGTAGGTATGGGAGTGTGTATCTGTACTATCTGTAGGAAATAGTACAGATAGGATACTATCTGTAGGACTTGTGTTGGGATAGAAGGTGCTTCTTGCCAGGTAATGTGGAAGTGAAAGAGCAACTGATGATTTTCATCCTTCATCCCTGGGCAGACTTTTAGAGATGGTGTATGTTTAAGAGCCATTTTGGTTGCACACCTATAATTTGCAGCTTTTTTGACCAAAAGCATCTTTGCCCATATGCTGGATTTCTCATCAATTCAGCAAAGCTAAGGAAAAAAAAGCTGCATATTTACAGGGTTCATCGTTAGTAAGACTGCTTTGAATTGTTGATTAAATTCAGATTGTGCTTGAAAAAAACTAGAAAATATTTTAAGGCAGTATTCGTATAAAACATAAATGACATTCCAGCAGAACATGCAGGTCAGAACTTTGCTTCCTGAGTGATTATTTTCCTGAAAACAAAAGCAGTGTAAAAAACAAACAAACAAAAAAAAACCTCAAATTTCATCAAATTTAATAGTTTTTCAACAATGAATCTAGTTAAGACAGTATTACCTTTGTTACATAAGGTTATAAACTTAACAACGCAGATTTCTGATGTGATTTAGCTGAAAGGATTATTCAATGTCATTAATGAAGAAGACTATTTATATATAATTTATAGTTATTACCGCTTGTTCAGACATCACTATGAACTTCGTTTTCTCTTTAAGTGTTGTGTGACTTAAATTTTGTGTACTGATTTAGAGAGCTTTTTGAATGCTTAAGATCAGGGAAATTTGAAATTAAAGTCCAAGCTCTGTTTGACTGCTCTATAATATCTACCTGTTTTAGTATTCCTCCACTGTATGATCTATTGGAACATTTGGTATATATTAGTCATAGTAAAATGCTGGATTAAATTTTCATTAATGAATCATAAAGCTTTATATATTCCGTAGTAACTTCACAATAAGTAGCTGTGAAGGCTGTCTCAAGCCTTTAGTTTTATATGTTGAAGCTACAAATATTTTGTAGTTGATAGGTTGTATTCATAGTATGAATTTAAGAAATCCTATTTGTAACCTGAGATTTTTTTGTGAAACTTGGATGCAATATTTTATGTTCATAAACTAGTTTGAAGCCCCAAACACAATTTCATTTATCTTTATATTCTAAGCTTTATAGAATCTGCAAAAGTGTCCATCTGTTCAGCTGAGATTGCTTCAAATAGTGAGTGGTCAGAGAGACTTAGATGATAAAGGTCAAAGGAGCCTCTTGACCCTGTGATACTTGCTAAAGCAATTGGAGCATAGGGACTGATATACAGTTAGATATAGCTTGCTAACGCAATCTCCACTTTAATTGGTAATGATAGCAGGAATACACAGTAAAGTCATTGCTGAAAGAAAACAAAAAGTATCCAATATAGTAATTTATTACCAGTCAGTGGGTTTCACACATAGGTTGTTTTACCCCTGCAGTGGTCAGAGAAAGCAAAAAGGTACTCTAACACTTAACTGAAAATGGATGCCCTGCTGCTATCAGAGATGCATGGTGGTCAAATGATTGCCTGTGCCATTAGCTTGGTAATGTTTTCTCTATTGTAAACTCAGCTCCCCATGTTCTTCCTGTGCATCAGCTGCAGATTGAAGGCTTTCTCGTTTGTCTTCTATTTGTGCTGCCAATCATCAAGCTGCTGTCCACCAAGCACATTTCAAGGAGGCAATTTTTTTTACTACTATTGACTACCATCTCCAGCAGCCCAGGGCTCAGAGGATTTAGAAATGAATTTAATGCTTTAATTTGCACTGTGCCAGCCATTTTGTGCATTTTTAGAATGTATTTTTCAAGACAATTCCATGAGAATTTCACATTGCCTATTTTGCAAAACTAAAAGATTGCGCCTGCAAACATGTCCCTGGAACAGTTGTTTCTCTTACATATACTGCCTAGTTTGCTCTGAAAGTAAGACTTCCTATTTATTTCTGTGGAAACTGCAACAGTTACAAAGAGAACAATAACGCTATTTTAAAGAATCAATTCTCAGATCCAAAACACTATTTTTTCAACCATTAACCATGCACTTTTACCAGTGATGAGCAAGAGCATGCATGCTGTGCTCATAAAAATCTGTGCCAGTGGAGGTGACTCACTGTCACCACTGAGATGCACCACCCATCACCTCACTGTGTTCATATCCGCTGGTTGGTCTCCAGAATTGTTAAGCAAGCGTCAGTGAATGTCTACGGGTGCCATTTTCTCCACATGTAGGAAAAATGTTTCGTTTTATCTGCACTTCCTTGTCAGGCGCCATTGTGTCAGACTGCCCCTCTGCTGCCATCTGTCACATGGAAATAACATGTAATGGAATATTGGTGGGAAGGTTCAACCTCTACTGCCATACCATCAGCATCCACCCCGATGTTGTGGGCCAACATAATAAAATAGGAGGTGCTACTTTCAGAGCATGCCTTGTATATGTAATTCATCTCATTTAAAAGATGGAAGAAAAAGGATCTATGAAGATGAAGCCATTTATTAAGCTATTCCATATTCTGTTTTTAGAATAACAAAAACAACAAATGTCATCACAAATGAAAGAACATTTGTTTGGAACATTTGTTTCTAACTGCTATCAGGGACTAAACATCATGGAGCATAGAGTAGAGCTATCCTTTCAGTACAAGTGGATTTTTAAGATACCTACGTGTGATAGACCTGCTTCAGTCAAAATATGTCTTCCAGATACACGAAGCAAAAATGGGGTAGGAGTAACACATGGTTTCTTATAATCAGTATGACACTTCCATGCCTGGAGAGAGACCAGTGCTGGGTCATGATTCTGAGAACAGTTAGTTCTGAACTTCTGTTGACATCCCATTAACTATCATGATTATGAGACAGAAAATTCTTTGCCTCCGATAAATTTTGGTTGGCAAATTCTATTGCCCCATCTTCCCTCACTGTAAAAGTGGAATTCTCACTCCTCTGATGCAGATTTTTATCATGGACTTTAAATGCTTTTTTGTTGAGTCAGTGCTAGTGGTCTATTAAGTGGTCTATTAAGTGCACATATGCTGATGACTGTGAGAATAGCAAAGTTTAAATCTCCTAAGAAAAAAATCAACAAAACAAAAACAAAATCCTCAGGATTTTTAGAAATTATACCTCGCTCTTCCAAAATCAGAATCAGCATGGCTTATTGTGATGAATCTTTCTTTTGATAGTACTTTGAAAAATCACAACCACCTGCACTCAAAATCTAACAATTCTATTTTTATGCAGTGGGGGATGGAGGGGAAGTAGAGAAGGAAGGAAGGGACTGATATTCCTCATCTGGCTAGCTCACATTTACATTATTGATTCATGTTACACTTGGAAATTTGGGGCCTGTTTGTTAGTTGTATGTTACGTTTGATATAAAAATAAGTACAATGAATAAAGAAGACCAGAAGTATATAAGAATTGCATTTAATGCTTTCAGGCATGCTTTTGTGTAGAAGTTGATACCACCCACACTGTGAAAACTATTTCTTTTAGTGGTATTAAAGTGACCTCTAAGTATATTTTGAGCCTGGTTTCCATAGTCTACTTGCCACTTTATTTCTTTTATGTAAAATGAATGTCAAGACCATTTTTGTCAAATGTATTTTTAGCACAGAACTCATAAAAAAAAAGTGCATCTGGTGAAGAAAACAAGAAAACTGGAACGCAGAAAAAGTACATATACAAAAGGAGTTGAAACAATACAGAGTCACTGCCGGCTAATGGACGTGTGTATTTTAAGTGGAATAGTGTTTCTAAATTAAGGCGGATCCCAGTGGGAAAGGGCCTTTAGAGAAAAGGCAGATAGATAAAATAACATCTGAATTGTACTTCCCATGAAAGTTTTGTAATGTCCATGTCTTTAGCTTTTTAAAGATAACATTGATGTATTTCGGGACTATGGAGAAGGCAGCCCCCACATTCCACAGATGAGGAAAAATCCTTTCCTAGGTGCTAAGATGATTTGGTAAAGATTTGTAAAGGGAGAAGGAGGGATGTAAAAGAATAAACTTCCAAGAGCAGGAAGGGATTCCATCTCATAAGAAATGAGGGATTCTGCAGTTTGTTGCAATGGCTTGTGTCCTGGCTATAATATCTTTAGCAGCAAATTATGGATCTATTATGTTATAATTTCTATGCATAGAATATTACTTGCCATTTCAAAGCCTTCCTGAATCCCTGTTCTTTCTTGGATATGGAAAGCTGTGGTTCAGTCAGAGATGACGCTCGAGAGATTCATGAATCTGGATATTATTTTGGTCTGTAGCCATGCCTCTTTAAAAGTTCGCAGGTGAAGGCTCAGAGGGAACATTTGCAATGAATGCAAGCTCCTCCTAGAAGCAAAATGTTCTGAATTCCAACTGCTAGCATAAATGTCAACAACATGAAAGGCTATATTCTTTTTGAACACGGAATGTGTGGCCTTAGTACTTAATGTTAGCATCCTACATTGTTTTGCTGTTTTGGGTGGTGGTGGCAACACTCCTTTATACTGGGATTTGGGAATGTTTTAAATAAGATTTATTAAGTCTTTAAAAGCTTCATTTGATACTTTATTTGTGAATTTTTTTAGGGACTGGGAAACATTTTAGCTGAAATGGCTGATGGTGTTTTTGGAATAATGCATGCTGACACCATTTTCAAATGAAAATGAAGTACTTACTACTTTGTAGTTTTAGACTAAAAAAATGGGTCAGCATGTTATGACAATGAAAACGTTTTTAGCTTTGTTGTTAGCTCTGAGTTAGACCACAAGGCTCAGAGGCAGTCCATTCTTTGTTATTGCTACTGTTACCCCACTTTCTGATGCTGTTATTAAACTCTTAATGTGTTTATTATAAAAATAATAATAATTAATGACAATACCTATCTGTAGCCAGTAAACCTAGTTTTGCAAAATACTTCTGGAACTTTAACAAATACGCCATTCAGAATGTAAATAACTTAATCTACTTCTCAATAACCATCATCAGATGCTATTCCCAGCACTCTAGTTCATAGTTATTTTTACGGGCTTCCTTCCATTTTCTGTCATCTTATGTTAGAGAGAATAGATTGTCCATATGTCCTAAATAGTGTTTTATGTTTGTAGCTTTAGATGTCCACCTGCTTTCACTGAAATGAAATGCCTATTGCAGAGAGCTAAGATAACTTGGTAGATGCTTTTAGGATCAATGTCAATAAGCTTTCGAATTGCCAATAAACATTTATTGTGACCTCACGCCCAGAAGCATCACCAGATTCCTCAACCGACTGACATTGTCAAGATATTTTCTTGTTCAAATGGTGATTTTTCCTAAAAGCTTCTAAATGTGAATCAACAAAATACAAGTGTATAAAACAGACAGAAGAGTACAAGTCTTCTATTTATTTCAGAACTTGTTTGTGAATTCCATGTTTGTGTACTTTACATGGAATTCTACCTGAGTATTAGGAAGCAGTACAATTAAAGATGGAAAATAATTCTAACGCTTAACTACAATATATTTTTTTAAAAAA
>PPHD01020467.1:0-13636 GCA_002909625.1 Bambusicola thoracicus | reverse complement strand
TTACTTCCCTGTTCCTGCTGGCCACATTATTTCTGATACAAGCCAGGATGGCATTGGCCTTCTTGGCCACCTGGGCACACTGCTGGCTCATATTCAGTCTAGAGTCAATCAACACCCCCAGGTCCATTTCCTTTACACAGTCTTTCAGCCACTCTGCCCCAAGTCTGTAGCGTCGCCTGGGGTAATTGTGGCCAAAGTGTAGGACCCAGCATTAGGTCTTGTTGAATCTCATGCCATTGGCTTCAGCCCAGCTATCCAGCCTATCCAGATCCCTCTGTAGGGCCTTGCTACCCTCAGGCAGATAGACACTTCCAGCCAGCTTGGTGTCATCTGCAAACTTGGTGAGGGTGCTAAGTTTTCCATACCCACTGCTTTGCCTCCTTATTTCTTACACCAAGAAGAATGTTTTTGCTGTGCCACCCTTATTCTTGCCTTCTGCCTAACCCCCATTTAATCAAAACACTCTTCTGAAACTGCTCCTGGGCTGGGGCCAAATACACATGCTGAACACTACATAAGCCCAATTTTGGTACTAATCTTGCATGTGAAAAGATCCTAAGGTGTGATACTGGAGTTCAATTTTGTTTCTTCAGTAGTCAGATGGCACTAGAAATAATAGTTTTTGAATATTACAGCCAGCTCCATTCCATAAGGGATAACTAATGTAGGAGCACACACAACAAGTTGCAGGTTATGAAGGAAGATTATTCATGTTAAACTTCCTACATAATACCTAGTGCAATAGGGCAACTTAAGCATCTCAGTTAAGTACAAACATGCAGGATGCATCTGAATATAATCGCAACTCCTGAATAGTCCTGTTCTTCAGTCAAAGCAAGAGATAAAACCATCACTTCGAGGTTATTACTTAATAAGACTTCGTTTAGTCATGCAGTGAAAAAAGTCTTGTCAGGTACTACAGTTCAAAATGAACCACTGTCCTGTGACTAAGCAGGTTTGTATCTGTATGTTTTGCTGTGTTAATTCTGGGGGAAGAAATGCAGTGATGATTAGTGATCGTCCTGCATGACATATAACAAGAAAGCAGAAGTTTCTGATTAAAAAAAAATTACAAATTTCGAAACTTAAATCACTTAGTACAAATTAAGTACTATATTTTCACACATCCAATCATTCAATGGCATGGAGATGCGCAAGGGAAGGGACAGGCTGGGTATGGGGAAAAGGTTCTGCACCAGAGGGTGGTGGGCATGGAACAGGCTGCCCAGGACAGTGGTCATGGCCTTGAGCTGCCAAAGCTCAGGGACACAGGCTTTGGGTTTTGGGTGGTCCCATGTGGAGCCAGGAGCTGGATTCAACGATCCTTGTGGGTCCCTTCCAACTCAGGATACCCTGTGATTACACATTAACTTTTCACAAAGTTAGAAGCGAGATTCTGAAGCTAGATTCCTCCTGCGTCCTAGACAGAGGATTCTATTATAGGAAGAGAAGCCAGAAATTGGAGCTGTGACATTATTAGTTGTTACAGCAAGTCTTTCTCCAACCCACTGAGATGTCAAAACAATTCCGAAAGCTGGCGTGTAGAAACTAAAAATTTCATTCATATCCAAGAACTTCACTCATTCCCAGCTGCACTTGTTTAAAATGGTGCAGTTCCAATTTGAGTCTAACAAGTCTGTCATTCAATTTAAAACTACTCAGAGGGATTCCTCCCACCAAATTTATCCGGTGTCGTATCTTAGTATACCCAAATCCAACGAAAGAGGGCAGTGTGACAAGTTCAGACACAAACACTACTACGGCTCTCTAATGAAACAAATGATTTTCCCATTGCTGCAGACCAACAAGAGTCACAATACGCAAACTAAGACTTAAAACTTCTAGGTCTGAATGAAGCAAAAGCACGACTGCAGAAAAGATCCTACCGACAGTCCTTTCACTTCCTTTTGCAGGTTCAGTACACTCCAGCTTTAACTACCATGCATATTTAATATAACACTATAGGTACTTAGGGCAAAGAAAAATCTTCCTGCACGAAAGGTGAGCCTAACATGAGCAGAAGGTTAGGTAGGTTAGTCAGGCTCTAAGCTAGCTGTGTTTGCTGCAGTGAATGCAGGATGTTCTGTTTAATGATGTATGCTCATTCACAGATTTCTATGCATGTCTTCTGAGGTGAAGATTGATTAAGGACGCTGTCAAAGAACACTAAATCAAATGAAAACAAAGAACTTGGAAATGGAAAGCAAGTTCTTTATTGCACATTACTTCAGTTAAATCGTCCCCGTTTTTAAAGTTTCCAAAACCAGGACATGGGAGCTCTGCTAACCCAGAGTGATAAAGCAATTAACAAGACTAGAGAACAAATACTATGTGAAGGTTTGAGTTCAAGTGTCGAACTCTCACAGTTGGAAAAAAATAAATGCTCATTAGTAGCCAGTCTACAACCAACCTGTCAGCATAGAGGCAAAATCCTTTTTTTTTTTCCTCTCTCTCACAAGTCTACCTTAATTAATAACTGCACCAAGAGTTAACTTGGTCTGAGGCATTAATCTTTTTTAAACCTTAAGGACAAAAAAGCAGACAGACCTGAAATGCACTGCTAAGCATGGGAAAGTAGTCATGCAATAGATCAGCCACATAAAATCTGAGTCCAATAAAAACTTTCAAAATGGGTAAACCTCCACATGCTGTGTTCTCATGAAACCTGGGCATACTCAGCTGAGATAATGAAACTGATCCGATCACCACAACGCTGTTTATGCAGGATGAGAAACTTCACACTAGAACTAAAAGGAAAATAAAGCCCTCCCCAGTCTTTCATCAGCTCCAATGGCAAGCCTTATAGACCCCCGGAACGTAGTCTCTAGACAGAAGGCATGGCAAGGGAAAGCCCATGCCACCTCTCCTGGAAATCTACTACTGCAAAGAATAATTATAAGTAAGGAAAATAGAAATAAGAAAGTTTACCTTTGACCAATAGTTGTTACCATCTGAAGGCTGTTCAGTGGCCTATGTGATCCAGTTCTCAGTGGATCAGTGTCCATATCACAAAACCCAACACCACAAATGGTACTAACTGGCAACCTTGTTGGCAGTCTCACCAGAGAGGCCAAGAATTGAATGAGCATGGAGACTGAATCCCCTCTCATCCCTAGAAGTGGTCCCTTCAGGTCAGGGTTGAGGCACATTGGTGGGGCAGTCTGGGGGAAGCTTGCACTCCCGCTGCCTGTGCTGTACCTGTTCTGTGGATAAAAAGAGGGCTTCAGTCTCCACAGCCGTCAATCCAGGTCCTTTCACACACAGGTGAACTAAATTCATACACGAGTTTGGTTTTCTCTTTGTTTTAAAGAGGGATTACCTTATCCCAAGCATAATCCTTAAAAGAAAACAAACAGCTAGACAGTTCACAGAAAGAAGAGTCAAACATCACATCTTACTCACTGATAAAACCAAAATAAAGTAACATTTGGCAGCTTCTCCCACATACCTTCTGTGTTGTTGTGTTTGTTGTCTGTGTTGAGGGCTTAGTGAAGGTTATTTTCACTGGCGACATGTGTGGCGGTAAGGAGTTGGCAATGCTCTGCATGATATTACTCATCTTGGGGCTGCCACTTACAGGCACTGTGATAGTTTTAGTGACAGGAGTCACTGCCTTCGGGACTTCTTTCAGGAGAACAGGGGAAGAACTAGAAGAATTAGTTCGCCGTCTTTTGCGGGGCTTTTCATCATCATCTGAGCAGCTGACACCTGGAAAAGAAGTGCTTTTCTAAATTAGTATTTTCCCCCACTTGTGGCTCTCAGTGCTTTCTACAATACTTCAAACTTCCTGAGTTTTGCACACATTTTCAAATAAAAGAAAAAAAAAACAGAATAAATTATATCTTATGGTCACAACTAACCCATAACACATCATAGATGGGTTTTGTCCTTAATGAA
The DNA here is from genome assembly GCA_002909625.1 of Bambusicola thoracicus. Taxonomy (NCBI): domain Eukaryota; kingdom Metazoa; phylum Chordata; class Aves; order Galliformes; family Phasianidae; genus Bambusicola; species Bambusicola thoracicus. The sequence continues at coordinate 9,739 of PPHD01020467.1, read as the reverse complement.
GACCACACTTACAGTGCCAGAAAGCAAAGAAACAAAACCCCCCAAACCTGCTTGGCCACTGGGCTGCTTCACTCTATTTAAGAGACAGAAAGAAAGTAGAGCCAGTGCTGGAGTTTCATTCTATCTCTAGAAGCTTATCCAATGTGACTGCACATACATGGGAGTTCAGATAGCATCAGTTTAAAACCTCATAACCACACTGCTGTTGTTGGTTGTTCACTGGAAAGTGGAGTTTATCCTCCTGTAGTCTCTCCTGATTTCAACCTCTGCACATTCTTTTTGTTGCAATATGCTTTTCGTTACATTACCTTTCTCCTTTTCATGTCAACATAGCATCTCATGTTCCACTTTTACTCATAACATACTTAATCCTCACTTTGCAAGTTTAATGTCTGGTGCATTTTGTGCAACAGTAAGGCATCATCTAGCATGCAACTACAGAAAACAAGTCTAGCCTCAAAGAATTTCATTCATCCCCACAACTGCCTACTGCACAAGTAGAAACAAATTACTGCAGTATTCAACTGAGCAAGAGATATTTCATTCTACACCATGATCAAGGGATCTTCAATACATACGAAACTTTCCTAAGTAGGTAAGAGGTTCATGAACTGGTATGCATTGCAGAATGACACAGTTTAACTAACTTGTAAATTCTTAGTTACTAGGTAACATGCATATTTACCAAAATAGCCAGGGATAAACAAGTAAAAAGATACAGAGAGGACTCAGTGCTGCTCTACAGAATAAGACTGAAGATCTTGTTTTGTATGCCTGTTGCTTATAAACAGCAAACACTGTTTGCTGTTTATAACATGTCATGGTAAAAAGCAGTCTTGCTGGTAACCCAAGGAAACATGGTTGACAGACAATCTCTAATTAGGGTCAGGATCTAACTACACTCAATCTCTAAAACAACTAAACACTCAGGCATTCAAAAAGTAAAGATGCAAGAACTAACGTGGACAAGAAAGTGCCTATGTGGCACAGCAAATGGCTTCTGAAAGATGCCATTCTGTATTAGCCCATAACCAACTCACTGGCAGGTACACATCAGAGCCACACAGAAGTCTGATGGTTTTCCCCACACACAGATGGGAAACTGACCTAGAGAAGAGCTTGCAGCTTCAAAAGTTAGTCTTAGCACACTGAAACACCATAATTAAGCATGGATCTACAAGTCAAGGTACTAAACAATTTCCTTAATGGTCCCAAAGAAGCCTAGAGGTGAGCCCCATCCCTAGGATACCATAAGTATCTTCTAGCAATAGGCTCTAAGTGCTACATGAAGCACACTTCGTAAACTTGTAATACAAAGTCACTGATCACAGTGAAAGTGGGCAAGAGTTTCAGAAGGAGATGAGAAAAGTACTCATCTCAATTAAAAAAAAAAACAACCACACTGCATATTAGGACACAATTGTTACCTTGGTGCCTTACAAAGAAATACTGAAGATAAAAATGTATTTTTATCCACCCCCTTCCACAAAACAACAATAAAAGACCGAAAAGATTAAGCTAGCTGAATATTATCTCCTCTTCTTATGTACAGCTCATTTCATTCCTTGTTTTCACTGCTGGGGTTTTGTAAGAATGTTATTCCTGTAATTTCATGCTAGAAGCTGTACTTGTGCCAAGTGTTCCAGAAGCACTTAGCTCAGAAGTAATGCACCTCGACTGTAATTCACACAGACAAGCAAGTCAGCAGAGGACGGAGGGGTTAATGGCTCAATCAGGCTGTGACTTGGGTGAGGTCACAACAGATCAGTGGCAAAGGCAGGACTATAACTCAGCCCGGCCAAGTTTACTCTTATTCGAGTTCGTTAAACCTGCTGTGACTGATGCAACACATTCTGAAGGATGGACAATTCTTTTAAAAGACAGAACAAAGTAAAGCAAGTGACATGGGAGAAAAAAAATCTAAGAATGGTTGGAACAAAAATGAGAACCTATCATCTCACTATTGTGTGTCTAGACTGGTTTTATATTCATTACCATGTAATAATTCAGTAAGCCTAAACTAAAATTTTTAAGAGGTTAAGAACATTTTCCCATTCAATCTTTTAATTAAAACTCAGTGAACAGCACAATAAATCAGAAAAACTGAAGAAAACCTTAACCTAATGGGTTTTGTAGGTTGATACAATCAATGCAGATGATCGTTTGCAGGTAACATTGCATTTATGCACAATTTGTTGCTTCTAGCTAGCAGATGTTACACAAACATGTACATACTGCATTAAGACCCACTTTCAAAATGTTAGTTATCCGTAACAACACCACAAATAGCAAACAGCACTTCTGAACTACTTCTTTATTAATCTTTATTTGTCAACTACCTTTTGATAGGCATCGAAATTCAAATACGATCAGAATAAAGCATTTTTAATTTCACATAAAAACAAGCTTGGATGATTTGGACATATTTATGAGGATATATTCTGCTTTTGGAACTAGCTCATTTATTAACCAGGAAAGAACAAAAAACCACCAAAACAACATGAAGAATGACTGCTTCCAGACATCATGTGCTGCATTTCCAATTTAAATACATGAAGATGGATATCTGGTGATCTCATACCCAATGGGATTTTCCAAGTTGCTAAGGTATGCATGCTTCACAAAATATTTGCTACCAAATGAATCACAAGATTACTACAGTAAACGTTGTAATTTGTTCAAACATTGAATTACACCTTAAAAGACAGCACAGAAGTCTCTGCATTCTCTCAAGCTACTATTATTCAAACACAGTCTGCCAAAAGCCAAATTCTTAACCAATGCAAGGCTAGTTTAGATCAAGTGGGGCTGAGCACAACAACTCTCTAACTGAAATCACAGAATCACAGAAAGGTTTGAGTTGGAAGAGACCTTTAAGATCATCTAGTTCCAACTGTCAGGCAGAGACACCTCTCACTAGATGAGGTTACTCAAAGCCCTGTCCACCCTGGTCTTGATAAAGGGCACAAAAATATTTCCAAAATAATGTATAGATCAGCTGTGAAAGTGGGAGGGAGAGATCTTTCTAACTCAAATATGCGACTATATGCAATACTTAAGCAGGACAAGGAAGAGGGAAGTCCTCTGCAGAAGCAACCTGCAGGGCCACCTTAAAGATAACTTCTGAACGAGTTGGATTTGAAATCCAGTGAAATAATTCAGTGCCTGTATTTCACCTTCAAAATACTTTACAGACTAATTGTCTTTGCCCCTTACTGCTCCCTGCAGCAATTTCCCTGGAAAAAGGAAGCAATATACTCATTCTTTAAACTAAACTAAGGCATAAAGATATTAAATGACTTGCCCAAGGCTAGAGCATCTATTTCAGTCCATGCTTCAGCCACAAGATAGGCCTTTTCTTTGCCTTTTGTTAATCAGTTACTATTATCACTTACTTTTGACACAACCAGTACTTTCACTAGGCAAGAACTGGTGGGTCTAGGGGACTTCACTGTTGCTACACTGCTCCTTGGAACAAGGGTAGATGTTGGGGTTGAAGTGGTACTTGTGTAGGAACAGCCAACCATGACTGAAGACACCTTCCATATAACTGAAGTGCAGAAATCTATTACTCTATCACACTCTCAGCAATTAGAAAGGAAGCCAAAGACTCACTGTGGGGCATATCCACATACTTGCCTCTGCAATCCTGTTACTGTTGAATACTCCCAAGTTTGATTTCAGCACGGCCATGGAATTAACTGCCTTCAAAGAAGAAACCTAACCTCCCCTCCACCCATACCCCGGAATTCATGCTGCCAATTCTAGGGTTTGTCTTTTCATCCTCCTTTACAATAATCAGATGTTTTACATTAGAGTTAGTTCATTTATAATTAATTTTAGTATTCATTCAGTACAATGATCTCTTTCATTTCTGTAAATGTTTATCTAGATTGGTAACTGACAGAAGGCAGTTTGTGCTTCTCCTCAACTGCACATCACTTGAAGAAACCTAAACATTCCTTGAGTAATGAGCAAATATTTTTGGTAATGGCTATTTTCAACTTTACTTACAAGTCACATTATAATGGTCCAACAGTTCTTAGAAAACCAGGAAAAAAAAGCCTCTTTGAAGAAGTGCTACACATCCCGTAGTTGCATGAAGCACAACTGAAGACCATCCAGCCAAGTTACACGGAATATGTGGTAGCATTATTTAAAAGGCAAAGGAAAAGTAGAAATCAATCTTATAACTTGGTAAGTTTTCACAAAAGAAAAAAAAAATCCAGAAAATCAACAGTTTTCTTGACTTCCACCAAAACTTACAGGGGCTTATGCTTAACATTCCTAAAACCATTCCTAAATCCATTGATCTAACTTCTTCTACTTTACAGAGCTTGAGAAATTAACCGGTGCATTTCTCTTGCTTTGTGGCATTTATTTTCTATTAACTTCAGTTCCTTGTGTGCTCACTACACAAAGCTGTAGTGATTTATGCTGCAGATGCTACCAAGGTATTCTAAGGAAACCCCTCTTATTTCTACAAACATTGTGCACTAAGAAAGATTCGGATTTGTAAGGCATCTAGCACTAAGAAAACTATTTAAACCGTGCATAGTTTGTGTAGAACCTCAGCATTCTCTCACCTTCCTTGTTTCCAGTTTCTGCAGGGACCGGAAGAGAAGCGTTGTGCTGAACAGCTGCATTGGCAACAGCATTAGCTGTAACAGTGAAAGCTGTTTGAGGAACAAGCCGTGGCATCAGTGGCACCAGTCGACGACCTTCTATAGACCACTCCGAAGAGCTGTTTGGCCCAGACATACTAAACAGAAAGGAAAATCTTTAACTTTTCTGCTGACTTTCCCAAGCGCTCAGCAATCTTACTTAAGTTCCTCTTTTAAACAGTGAAAATGTAAAAGACTGCTTCTTAAGACACACTGGAGAAATATCTCCAGTCTTCTTCCTTTCATGACAGCCCTTACATTTTTCCCAACTGATGCAGAAATCCTCCCATAGCACACCTAAGAGTTGCTGCTTCTTTTAACATTATGTTTTATAAAGCCCTTAAAGGGCTGTGGATGTCACATTCAAGTCCCCCATATTAAATTACCTACTACTCAGGTAGAGTTAGTTTACCCTCCACTTCTGGATGACAAAAATACATAGAGATCCCATAGATTCAATGATAGATTACCAAAACTGATTATGTTGCAAGAGAAAAACCTCAGCTTCTAATGCAACTCTTGTTTTACCTCAACAGAAATTTTCTGTACTGATTGAAGTAGCCCTGAAGAAAGTAACAGGACATTAAATGAGTTAGGTACACTCTGTGCATCTTTCTCTACAGAATCCAGCCTGCTCCTCCTTGGCCTGCTGTAGGGAGCCTGCTTTGCAGGGGGGTGGACTTCATGATCTCCAGAGGTCCCTTTCAACCCCTACAATTCTGTGATTCCTCTCATTTTCTCTCAACCTTAGTACTTATACACAAACCAGAATGCTTCAAAAAATGCTTGTCTAGATAGAGAGCTGTTCCTGTTTATGACTGTTTTACAGCACTCATGTGAGAAATCAGTAAAATCAGAATAACAGATTATTTTTCAATGCTGTTATGTTGTTCTTAAACAAACCAACGCATTTAATGTATTAATATATTCTGAAAAACAACTTCCCACATGAACTACTGCAAGCAAGTTGCAGCAAAAACCACAACAAATTAGTTCATAAAACGCAGAGGATCTGCTCTGCTGTTAAATCTTGATATGCTTCAGCATTCTTCATACATATTCACATAGTACAAGCAGAGCTGCACCAGCTGAGGTAAAAATACATTTTTTTAAGTCAAAAAATAAGACTAGAAATGTTGCACAAAGCAAAGCTAGCAAAGTCTGCTTTCCTAACGAGTTAGATTATTTAAGTCAAATACTACGTTACCAACCATCACTTACAAAGAATTTAGCAGAGGAAAAATAAAGAGATGCAGCACTTTACAGTTGCACCTTGCCTGGATTATAATATCTCGTCCGTTTGAAGTTCGATACTTCGGGACAAACTGTACGCTTGTTCTGGAAAACGCTAAAAACAGAACTGCTACTTAAAAAGGATACTTAATTCAAGGAAATAAGCCAGACTTGACAATATAGTGCTTATTTTTCTCTTATTATTTGTTCTCTTTCTCTAAAGAAGCGTGAAGAAGTTGGTGGGTTTTTGTTTGGTAAACAGCACATTTCTAATTCTTTAAACATGAGCATTAAACCACTAAAATGTTAAATATCCTGCAGGACTAAAACAGTATGGTGATCTTGGCAAGTCTATGATCAGACAATTGCTAACTTCAAGCAGCTTGTTATTTGCACGGTTTCCATTCGTTTTTCCTCACTATAACACCTAGGCCACAGGAGGCAAACTGAAGATCTGTGTTATAACACAGAAGAAAATAGGGAAAAAGAACCACTCTCACAATCCATCCCTTTTTAAGCACTCTTCTTAAGACTATTAACTGTCAGGGATACATAAGCGCTTATCCTCCTGCTCCTCTCCACCTCTCAAAGTCATGTGGAGCCTGGGAAAGCAAATGCAAGGAGAAACCAGCCCAACCGATGCCAGCACAGCAGCTGCATCAAGCAGGGAACAGTGGACACTGATGTCATCAGACAGCTTGCTGCAGTTCTTTTTTTTCCACCTCGCTGCTGATGCATTGTTTTCCACTAGTCTCTCTCATCTCTTTCCTTCCTTTTGTCTTTCTACATAGACAAGTATCTCTTAATACGACCTTTACAAATGGATTTAAAAACAATTAAATTTAAAAACCAATTATAAAACAAAGATGAAAAAACTGTACAAGCTGCACATCAAGTTTATATTTTATCTCTTTTCTCTATTCTGCTTCTTCTGGTCTACTTTACAGAAAGCTTCTCTTGACAAAAAGACTCTTTCCTATGTTGTGCCACATAGTGAACGGGATGCCCTGAGATCCAAAAGGTTAAATCCGTTCTTGCACCCTGACCTAAATCTGATACAGTGATTCTTTCAGTCATACACTGCTCTTTAAACCACCATCAATCTTGAAAGTTCTGTTTTTCAGTTAAGGCATAATGGATTTTCCAAAGGGTACCTTTGGAAATCATGTAGGAAATGACCTATAACTTACTTGTGTGCAATAGTCGTTAGCCGTTCATCATTTACTGCTCTCCGAACTTCAGCACGATGTCTCTCTGTTGAAATACTATTAAAAAAAGAAAAATACCAATATATTTCAGTCAGTGGGAGACATGAACATTTATCTAGAATTTTCAGCTAAAATGAAACTTATGAATAATCCACTCAGGAGACAAAGGGGGACAGGCATTTACGTTTAAGAGACTGTCGCTTAATTTTTTGCTATCACAGTGAGAAGGAACGAATGTATCATTGCACAGCAAGTGCTACTGAAGAATAAAGGGAACATTACTGATCGCTGGGTTCCACTGCAAAACAGCTGATTTCCAATTTCCTAACGAAAGATGGAAATTAAGGTAGAAAAATTTATTCGGAACGTACAGTGTTCTTCCTTGCTGCAACACGGCCCCAAAGACCTCAAAATCCTACCTTGATGGAACTTGGGGCTAGCAAGCATTCATGAGATAGCTGCGATCACGAGATATCTCAAAAGCCACCAGCAAAACAGTGAATCTTCAACCACAGAAACTCAAAACTCAAAGCCAAATCAAAATCAAACATCCGTAAGACGGAGAATTAAGATTTGCTTTACAATGTTAGCGATAGAAAAGCACGTTAAGTTCTTAAAAGAAGCCACCAGTTCTTACTTTAAAAAGGTCAGGGTTACCTAAGCACTTTAGAGAGTTCTCCAAGAAGATCCTTCTTCTCTTTTGTAAGATCTCCCTGTGCACGTAAGGCACTGATGACACCTGCATATGCCTCCAGTTCTGAGGGATTAGAGCAAACAGTAGTTCTATTTAATGCTCACAGCAAAGGAAAAAAATGTTATTTTCAGTATTACTGACAGTACTCTATTAATTTCCAAAATCATTACAATGAACATGTCTTTCAATTATTTAGTGCTTTTCAGAAGAGATTGATGGTTTAGAACTCTCTCAGTCAATTATTCTGCAGCCTACAGCTTTTCTATGAAACAACTGTATCATCACAGAGGATTATCTGGTTTTATAAACCCAAGCACTCTCCGAGCTGACAGTTCAACATAGAAGCCTTGAAAAAACAGTCCAGAAATTTGAGTAGCAGCTTAGAACTCTCTAGAAGCAGAAGAAAATATTTAATACATATCACTATTAGAAGTTCCAAGGCTTGGAGAAGAAATATACTATCCAAAGAGTAACCGACTTGTTTTCACAGCACTGCTCCTTAATTAGCATGGAGAGTATAAGCTCCATTTTGTTGAACACGATCGTTGTTATCTTTCATGCCCATTCACCTGATAAGTACAACTGTTCGAATCTGAAAACAATGCACTGCAGTGAATTAAAGCCATACAGTACACCAAATAATCCAGCCAGTCTTAAATGTAGGGCCATCACGAAGATTAGCATGCAAAAATGTAACACTGATGTAACATAAACGTGTAACACCGGGTGACTCATGAGAACACCATTCCATCAGTGCTTTCAAAACAGCATTATAGCTAAAGGCTACTGAAATATAGGATGTTATCCTCCTAAGCAGGGTGAAAAACACCTACTGCACGTAGAGTTGGAGTCTGCTAGCTTGCTAATTCTAAGCTTAGCACTAACTGTTAAAGACAACATTACTAAGGGCTACGCTTTGAACCAACAATACAAATTCTTTTGCTATTTCTGCAGATGACTTTCATTCAGAGCTCCATTTCAACAACCAGCTAACCCACCCCCACAACAGATCCCAGTTAGCCAAAAGCATAAATAAAAGGGGCAGGCCAAAACCTAACAAGAACCCCAAAACACATCTGAATTTTCCTGCAATTACAGATGACCGATGCTGCTCAGACCGGGATTCCAAGAAGCCAATTAACAAATCGAATCAAGGAGTTGAGCTGAAAAGAAGCCCTGCTCTGCTGCCCTGATTAAGTAGGCAAGACACAAAGCAGAGTCGCCTTGGTTAACTCCACAGCCTGCACAGGGATGCTGAGAGACCTACAGAAGCATTTGCAGCTTCGCTTATAAAACATTTGCTAATTAATGCAATGGTTATTACTAATATCAACATTTATTTAGACAACCACGTTACAATATTTAAGATACTAATTATTTTCCTCTGTTAACAACATAAAATAATCCTCAGATACAACTGTATAATTACTTAGCAAAGAGATTCTTTTTTTCAGTTTCAATACAGATGCTCCATACTAAGACTAAGGCTGTAAAAAATGCACATTCTGGCTTTTTGGAAGTTAGAAAAGATTACACAGAAGCTGTAACTCACTTCCTCACCCTTCTGTCTACACAGCATTACTAACTGACGCGTTCTCTTTTCAAGATGAAACCATTAAACAAGCCAATAAATGCTTCAAAAATCGAGTTTAACAAATAAATATCATTATTTCAAGTGCCAGGTGATTCAGTTATAAGCCTCGAAGGCTGCAGGGCAACACAAGGCACTGCACACAGAATCACAGAATGGCCTGGGTTGGAAGGGACCTCAAGGATCATGAAGCTCCAACCCCCCTGCCGGCCAGGGCCACCAACCACCCCATTTACTAGACCAGGTTGCCCAGGGCCTCGTCCAACCTGGCCTTGAACACCACCACGGATAGACGGGGCATCCACAACCTCTCTGGGCAGCTGTTCCAGCATCTCACCACTCTCCTGGT
>PPHD01020465.1:0-13637 GCA_002909625.1 Bambusicola thoracicus | reverse complement strand
AAAGGAAGGAAGGAAGGAAAAGGAAGGAAGGAAAGGAAGGAAGGAAGGAAGGAAAGGAAGGAAAAGGAGTATCTATAGCTGAGTGTTATTTAATTTCAAATTTATCTGCAAGAGCTTGTGTGGGCAGGAGCTTAGTATGGTTTTCTGCCAAGAAATCTCTCCCAAAGGTTGTGAGTGGTTTGGAAATGAAGAAAATTCATGTTAAAAGGTAACGAACCTCTACCACTATTCACCCCCTCTTGGATTGGATCAGAGATGATGACTGACACTGATAGTGAGAAGTGACCTAAAGGTCATCATTTGGCCAAATGTAGACACACATTTTAGTCACCAGGTGAAGTAAAAGTAGGAGAGCTGCAAGAGTTCAGCTCTGTGTTTGATTGTGGCTATCCCCCTCTCTGCAGGCAGAAGACCTCAGCATTTCACCCCATGGTCCTGGCTGCCAGCTTCCTCCTAGCACTGCCATGCATGGAGCTTTCACCAAACCCAGTTTGCTGCTGCATGCAGCCTGATGAAATTTGCTGTTGGTGTGACACATGTCACTCAGACCCAGCGAAGGAGACCTTTAGAGGCAGACTTTAATTGTCAGTCTAGAAATACCGGGAGAGTGTTTGGGAGGAAAGCCAGGAGGTGAGTTTGTGGGACTTTATATCTGCAATCTTGTCGATGTGTGTGTTGAAATCTCCCAGGATGACAAGTCAGAGTATTTCATCACCATTGTCAACAAGGTATCAGTGAACTCCTTTATGAACCCTTTAGTCTGTAGAGGTCTGTAAATGAGCATAAAACTCTATGTTAGCTTTGGCTCAGGTTTCTATTGTCAGATGAATGAATTTAAACCTTACTCACAGCCTCAATTAGAGCTGCCAAATCCCACCCAGAGGAAGTATCTGGGGCAGCAAACTGCTTTATCAAACCTCTGTGCCCCTGCACTTAGCTGAACTATTTACCAATCGCTATGGACAATCTGCCTGCACTGCAGAAAAGACCATGCACATCCAGGGTGGGTTTGCATACAACACAGATGCTTTCTTCTGACACTATTCATCAATTGACAGGCCTCCTCTTTCCCTGGTGGGCAGTGTATTCTCTCATCAAGGACTATCAAATGCTCCTTTGACCATAATCAAATTGTATGATCAAGGGCTTCAGCTGCTCACCTGCAGCCACCTCTAAGTGTTGGATTTTTCCTCCAGGTGTGCATCTGGCTGCATGATTTCTCTCTGGTTTATTTCTTCCTTATTTTGCTCTGAAGTTTGGCTGCAGCCTGAGGTGCAACACTGAAATGGCTACCAAGGGTAATCTCTGTGACTTTTTGACATCTCCTGTGGTAGCAGAAGTCACTCCAAGCCCATATTTTAAAACTTCACTGTCAGCTAAGAGAAACCACTGTTCCCTGTAGCAGTGACAGAAGTCCTCTCAGTGGGCTCAGACCATTGAGGGACAGTTTTCAGAGGCTCATCCACTCCCACCTTCCCTAGGTTTTCCCAAAGACTGTTTGATTCCCACTCAGATTAATGCACAAGCCACTAGCTAGGGAATCCAGTAGTAAGAACATAACAGCCAGCAGTATCCACAGCTCCACGGGGAATCAGTCAGCCACGCACATCCCAGGTTAAACCAGCAAGACAGTGACCATGATGCTAAGCAAAGGAAAGCACTCTTTTTCCATGCATATAACATATGGGTTATTTGTAAAAATTGCCGCTAGTCAGCAGCAGTATGTTACTCACATGTGTGGGCAATATGAGGACAAGTTTGTTTCCAAATCCCCTTTCTCCTATTAGTCCCTCGCCTTTGATTTTATGTGGGTTATCCAAGGATGAAGGTTATCTGAGGTCTTATTTTCAGCAATAGATATTTTTAAAGGACTGGAGGTTATCTGAGGTAGAAAATAACAGTACTTTGGAGAGTTTGCAGCCCCGCCTAGTATCGTTTAGTTGAAGATATGCCCACATGCACGACTGGTCAATTCACTCTGGTAATTTAACAGTGTTGTTGAATTCCTCACTGATGCAATGGTTTCATTTGCTAACTTTTATAAATAACACTTTCTAAAAATCTCTGTTTACCCAGGACATCCTGGCTAACAGTGTTTTGGCATGGGTTCCTCGTTCATTCATCTTGCAGCAAGACCTCAGCATAGCAGTCCACACAGACATGAAGCTGTCAGCCCTTCCAAAACTCCGGCCCAAAACACTGAGTAAAATCTTCCTCATTAGTACAAATTAACAAACCATATTAAATTTTTTCTTAACTTTCTACATCGCTCTCCCAAAACAGTTCAAGTTCACAGTCTCAGGCTTTCCTGAGACAGTGAGCATGGACTGTGGCATCTAAAAGCTCACCTGGAGCTGTAGGAAGAAGAGTGGCTAGCAAGCACAACTCTGATACATTAGAACTATTTACAGCAGGACAAAAGCTCAGCTGGGATCAACTGCTTCCTACAGGTAGACCTCAAAGTATGCAACAGACCACCCGAAAAACTAGAAGGCTTGATAAATCTCATTACCACTGTTGCTATACACAAATGTACACTTGTTTAGCTCCTTTTTGCTCTTAAAAATCCAAAGCAATATCCATGGAAGAAAACAGAAGTTGGCAAAAAAACATGACACCAAGCAAGACTCTGCCACCATGCCCACAGCTCCCCATATCCCCAAGGAGAGGAAGAGGGAACCCTTTAAGACAGGCATTCACCCTGACCAGCTGGATGGGGTTGAGATGTCCTTGTGATGAGATCAGGCTGTGCCCCACGCAGGTTTTACGCCAACTCATGGCAGTACATTCTGGAACATGGGTTGATCTGGAAGGAGCTTGTCCTGCAAGACCTCCAAAACCAAAGAAACAGCCACAAGCCAGGAGCGTGTGTCCTGCTACCTCCATGTAAGCAAACATCAGTAATTTGCCCTTTCTACTGAAACCTATGCTTTTGTTTTAATTGAGCTGCTGAATAGAGGACACCGTTGTGGCTAGAAATAGCATATTTTGAGGTCAAGAATTCAATCTGTTCTAGAGAGGCCTACTGCTGGTGCTCTTGGCAGCATTCACACGGTGCTGCAGTCAGCCAGTCCCCAGGAAGCACTCTCCCTCACGAAGCAATAGCGGTGCAAGTGGCCAACATTTGGGCTTGGCTGCCGAACCAGAAAAGGTTTTCAAAACTTTAGCTCAGATGAACCTAAATCATTTTCTCGAGACACAAAGGGACGGGGGAAACTGAAAAGTGTCCTTCACTTTTATTAAGCACCTCACAGTTTCATTTTCAGCCACCTGAATGAAAACTAGAAGGAACAAAAGGCCAGGCAGGTCATTCATTTCATCCCTTTCCTATCCCACAACCCAGCAGTCAGAGTCCAGCATATGAGTAATCCAAATTCAGTTCTTTTCCTCTCTTTTCTGAAGGAATTTAAACCTACATCTCCTCACTCACTTTCACAAGAGGGTTTCAGAAACATTCCTTCGGGCACTCCACGCATGATCCAAAAGCCAGTGCCAGCTGGTGCCCAGGAGAGACCAGGAGAATCTTTCCCTGTGGTATATGGTGGTGAATAGGCTCACTGGAGTTGAAGGAGTGAATTTGGAGCCACTCAAACAGAACTGCAAGTAACACATGGCTGCCTCATGCTTTCAGCAAATGCCCCATTGAGTTTGTGATTGTGTGAAGGGATTAGGACAACTTAGAAGTTTTGGGAGTGGCTCTCATGCACACAGAGCTCTACAGGCCCATAGGTTTGTGATTCATTAGATGATGACTGCAAACTCATGGATGGATTTTGTTGTTTCATCTTACTTTTTTTGAAACTTCAGCTGCAACTGGAGAGAGATCATTCATCCCAAAGATCCACACTTTGGTCCAGTGTTCCACAGGCCTGAAGCATGATGAACCTGCTTATATAAGAAAGGTTGAAGCTTGTTTGAGGACTGCAAGAAGTTAAGCCTCTCTGCAGCCCATATCCACAGAATACTGAGCAGCTGCACCTAATTAGGAACAGCATTTTGGGGTTGCTGCATATGATGTTGATTGTGTAAACCCTTGTATTACTCTCCAATGGAGAGATATAAAAGCACTTAGAAGAAGAAGACCTAACAAGTTATGTTAAAGTGGGCAATGAAGATAGTAAAGCATCCTGCTGGAGATGTTAGTTTGGAAAGGGCAACATCTGCATATTTTTTTTAGCCCCCTCCAAAAAAAAAAAAAAAAAAAAGAACAGAAAGGGAAACTTTGACATGTGCTTTGAGGAAATCATTCAGCATTAAGAGATTGCAGAGAAACACCCAGTTTCCTGCTGGAGAGGATGCCATAGAGCTAAGTTAGGTCTCCTTGTCCCCTCTGGGCAACATCTTTAACCTCAGCATTGGTAGAATGAAAGAGCTCATCTGCAAAAAGTACCAGATTCTGAGGGGATTCCTTGTCCCTCTGAGCAGTTTGTGTCCATCTGTGTAACTGCTGATAGCAGTCATTACCTCTTCCAAAAGAAAATGAACAGCGTTTGAAAAAAGAGGGCAACAGCAAGCTTTGTGTCACTAGGGCAGGACCACCAAAGAGCTGTTGTTCTTTTTAAAGAGGTTATTTTACTAAAAGGTGGTAGGTAATATGTGTGCCCTTGTGAAGCACTGTGCATACATGTCACTTATGGGACAAACTGCACCTTTTTTTATAAACAAACATTGGCATCCATGTGGCATATGACCTTTGTTCTCTTGGCAATTTTGTTGAGAGAAAAATATGCATCAATACCTCAATATGTTTTCTTAGAGTGCAATGCTTATATTAACATAGCAGTGTCTTACAGCATCACTACAGCTAAGCTTGTGTCAGCATTTCCATTACAACTAACCCTCTTTAGGGCTGTTTGGATGAAGCAGGATGCATAAAGGACTGTTTAGAGGCTGAGTTTCAGTCTTAACGTTGAAAGCATTTGTTTTTGTTAAATCAGAAGATGGCCAGGCTTCTTGGCCTCACATTTTATCAATCATGACTTCAATCCTATTCTGGGCAGCGGTGGTTTTGTGGATAGGATTGTAGCTATCTTTTCATAAATAGGAAAAATATCTTGCCAAATAGCATCATTTTAGCATGAGTTTTGCTGTATGCATTGCTATTCCTAAAGATCCAGCTCCTGGCTTGTGTAACTTCTGAACAATTCCTATTTCACTTTTGTTGACATGCTTGCTGCTATGTAAAAAAAATAAAAGATATTTCTGAAAGAAACCAGGGCACGTGGACCTTAAAGATTCTTATACCTCACATCAAACATAAGAACAGCCAAAAATACTCACTTTAGTAATATTTTTAACCTATTACCTTGAGAGGTTATAGGCCAGTGACAAGATTCACGATGCTCAATGAAATAAACTGGCAGTGTTAGCTGTGCAATAAAAGGGCAGAAAACTCGGAAAACCCTCCAGTTCAACCCACATAACAACTGTAATTTAATCAGGAATTCTGCGTTGCAATATGATTACAAGTTACAGAGAGGAAAGAAGCTCCATCTATGGCAGCCCAAGGTTTTTGCTGGGTTAGAGCACTGTGCACATATTTAATCAAGAGGCAGTCCAGCATTGGGAATATTTACGGTCAGACAGCTCAGACAACTGGAAGGCACTAGAGGATGTCCTTTAGCTTACTGGGAGATACCCATAGGTGTTTGTTTTCTCCCTACCTCATATATATTCCTTTGGAGTAAGAGAGTAGGAAGTTATCTTCCCTTAAGGAGGAAATGAAGAGATAAGGAAATAATTTAGATCGGATAGAAGGAAAAAGTCCTTTACAGTGGTTGGTACAGAGGGTGGTGAAGCAGTAGCACAGGTTGCCCAGAGAGGTAGTGGATGTCCCACCCCTGGACACATTCAAGGTCAGGTAGACGGGGCTCTGAGCACCTGATGGAGCTGTAGGTGTCCCTGTTAGTTGCAGGGGAGTTGGACCAGATGGCCTTAATGAATCCCTTCCAACCCAAATGATCCTATGATTTGTCAGTGAATGACAAGAAAAACTTTACTGTAATTAAAAAATATGGAGGAGTGGTCATCAAATCTACATTATGTTCATAACATTCGTCACTGCAAAGATGATCAGCCTGCCTGACAGAATACGAGAGAGGTGTTATGCTGCAAAGCAAAATGATCTCATAGACCATGGAAGACATAGGTACAACCAGCACTGACCTAAAGCACCTTCCTCCTCCCAGAAAGCAGTAAAGAGGGGGAAAATCAGGATCTCCTCTCTCCAAGGAGGTTTCTGCTTCCCAGATGAGGACACCAATGCAGAAGGACACTCTACGATCTCTGGAGAAAACTTAGCAGGAGTTGGCTGGAAGGTCTGATGGACATCCATCCGCCCACTATTTCCTCCTTGCACTTTCCAGCCCCAGCAGATCAGCTTTCTGTGCTGGTGTTCAGAGGTGCCTATGGATGGAAGGGGTGGAAGGGGCATCCTGAGCACCTGACTCCAGCAGCCTGGATCGCCCATCTGGGTAGTGCAGCTCCCAAGCTGTCTGCCAGAAGTGAGTCTGGCTCTCACACTAGCAGGGAGAAGGAACATGTGGCTACAAAATAAAGTCTTTGGGAAACACACACCAATTCTAGAAACCCAGTCATGTCTGCAGCACCTTTGAAACTGGGTTCTTCTACTTCAAACAATGTTGTTTCTTAAAAACCCATGCTCTTTTCCCTCCTTGGTTACACTGGGGTTGTGAATCTCCCTCTAAACTGAAAATAATGTACATTGCAGTCTTCTTAGTTTCAGGGGCTTTGACATGCCAAGCACTTTCATGCACATTAATAACGCAAAAACTGAGAACTGGCACAGATCTTTCGTAGTTCAGTTTGTGCTTTTAATACGTGTTCTGTGGATGCCAGCCTTACTATTCTTTATTAGATGGAAAGAAGCTCTTCTATTCTTAAAATGGGTTTCATTGAAAAGCAAAGCCACTTCTCTGCATTTATTTAAGAGCAGAGCTAGAATAGAGACCAGCATGATGAATTTTAAACAGAGTTCACATCTGGTCCAGAAACCACAATCAATTTATTGCTGTATCTGAAACATTTTCAGCATCTGTCATATAATATATTTTCACACGTTTCTAACAAGACATTTTCTTGGACGTAACATAGACAGGTATATCTGTCAGTTCAATTTCATGCAAACGAAACAGAAGAATTTTTGGCACGGTTTATTATACTGTCTTTGGAGCAGTGTAACTATCATGTGAAAAGGGTATTATTTAAGGATGCCAGAAGCTCAGCAATTTCTTCCAAAACATGGAACTACTGACTACGCAGCAGATTTCATTTTTTTTAAATCTATACCTTCCATTTTTCCATTTTGATAGAACCCATTATCCAATATATCTGAGAGAGAGGTGCATACCTTGCTATTGTAAAACCTATCTTAGCCCACTGTGGGAACTGTTTCATTTCATGTTAAAAGTAGATTCTCCCACTCACAATGGCTATTTAATCACAACTTTATTCCAATTTTTATTAAAAACTAAATGGCAGTACAAATCATATTAAAATCCTTAAGAGCTTCACGTTTTCACCCAAACCTCTCACGGGCTTTCCCACACAGAACCACAGATGTATCAAATAGCTTGACAGCGCTGCAGCCCTATAAATAGGCACGCCAACTTGCCCCCATATTGGCCCCAGTACAACCATTTACCACCTCATTTTTGGCTACATAAACTGCCTCTAAGCACTTTCTCATTTGAAAACCCTGGGGTTCCTGTAAGAACTCTGCATCAGCACGCGAAGTCCTGTACTCCTCACCCTCTCGCCTGTGCTCACATAAGATCATGCACAACCATTACTTCTCTGATGAGACAAATAAAGGCTGTCAGGGGTCTGGGATGAGTATCATGTCTTGGTAATGGTTTACTTGTTTCATTTGCTCTTCTTTATCTCACTGAAACTGTGAGAAGATGAAGTTTGTCGCGGCAAACTGGCACGCATCTTCAAGCGAGCAAGCCTGTGCTCCTGCTGTAGGCACAGCTCAAGAAGGGGGGAATCAGATGAGTCTGCTGTAAAACAGTCCCCCACCACAGGAGGAAGGCTCTGGGATGATTAAACATCTGTTCCCATTCAGTCAGTCTCTGTCATAATTAAGGGTGACACTTAGCTCCTTGGGTTGAGAAGGAGAACCCAACTTGACCATCCAGGAGTGGTTGATACAACACTGCCTCTACCCAGAGAAAAGGTTTTAGTCTTCTGAAAATTGCTTAGACATGGGCTATAGATGCAGAAAACCTGCAGGTAAAACCAGAGAAGGGGGAGGTTTGATGCCCAACATGATGGTGAGAAACAATAACACAGGATGCTCGCTGGCTGGGGTGCTCTGGGACTGGCTGCTGCCTCTGTGCTCCCCTCCAGGAGAAGCTCCAGCATGTGTATGAGTCAAAATGTGGACCCTAAAAAAAACTGCTGGTGCTATTTCTATTGCATTTTAATCTGTAATAAGTCTTTTAATGTTGTGCCGGATAAGGCTGTGATGGTTTGAATGTTTGCTCTTATTAAAGTGAGGTTTTTAACTAATTTAAAGAGATCGTGCTCTAACAAAACTTCGGAGCCTGATTCATGCTATCACTCTCATTTTATTTTTCTCAGTATTAATCCAGCTTTTTCACAAGCAGAATCTCTCAAGACATTTTATGTGGGCTTGGTTCCATAGTAAAAATAAATATATTTCCAGTGAATTTGCCACAAGAAGCTTGCCAGCTCCTTTTAATAACTTTAACCATTTGACTGCTAAACAGTCTAACAGGTACACGGTGCTGAGCAACTCCACATCCCATCTATATCTGATTACAGGCATATTTCAAATTATTATGCTGGTATCTTGGTGAAATGAGCCTGTAAAAGATATAATGGCACAAGACAGAAAAGGAGTTAAGGAGATATACCTCACACTGTGCCATGCATTGAATTAATAAGAAGGGAAAGGAATTTTTTCACAGAAGAAATTAGGTGATAAGTAACATTTACTTAGAATTGAGCTTTTCCAATATATATTTGCAATTATTTTAGCCTGAAAACTGAGGTATTCTAATTCCCTTGTGGCTTTGATGGGCTCAAAAGTTCCTGTTTAACAGCAGTGTTTTAAAATCACTGCACATTGGCTTTTAGTACCAAGTTATTCAATAAAGTGCAGAACTGATGGGTTACAGAAAATCACCTGTGGAAAGAGTAGATTTTATCTTTCTCCAAACACTGTGATATGTGTTGCCAAGATTTATAACTTCCCTAGAAGCTGGAAATCCAACTTTCTCCAAAGGCACAGAGAAGTAAACGACTGCTCTGCAATAAGAAAGCCAAATCTGGGGAAGAAAACAGTCTCTGAAGGAAGTGGGAACACTTAAATCTATTTACACATCTGCAGCCGTTTGGGACAGGTGGCATTCAAACAAAACTTAAGTCATAAATAACTAAGACAAAGTCCTCATCTGCATTAAATTTCACAAGTGGGCTGTAAGGAGGACTCATGCAGACAGGACTGAGCTTCACGGGAAGGTGGGAGCAGGGGCTGCAGATGGATGGTTTACAGTGGCAGGATGGTGAGGCAGTGGCACAGGTTGTCCAGACAGGTGGTGGATGCCCCATCCCTGGAGACATTCAGGGTCACGTGGACGGGGATCTGAGCACCTGATGGAGCTGTAGGTGTCCCTGTTCATTGCAGGGCAGTTGGACCAGATGGCCCTTACGGGTCCCTTCCGACTCAAACGATTCTATGATTCCATGAAAGCAGCTTAGGTGACCAGAGCACCGAGCATGAAATCTTGGCACTACAGTGGTGAGCATTTCTAATGATTGGATTGGCATTTAA
Source organism: Bambusicola thoracicus (assembly GCA_002909625.1). Taxonomy (NCBI): domain Eukaryota; kingdom Metazoa; phylum Chordata; class Aves; order Galliformes; family Phasianidae; genus Bambusicola; species Bambusicola thoracicus. The sequence continues at coordinate 3,817 of PPHD01020465.1, read as the reverse complement.
AAGACAAGCTGGCGCCTCCAGCATCAAGCAGATGTGTGGTGCCAGGCCACATCAAATTAGAAACTGTACAGCTGTGCTTTGGACTATAAGTATTTCAGTTCATAAGGCAATGATCAATTTTTCCCTTTCTCTGTCTGTGCATTTCTCTAATATGTTTCTACTGTCTAAGCCTTAAATATTGATACTGAACATATGTATGATATGAAAATCTGCAGGCATTTTGTGCTTTAATTCTGCAGGGATAACTCAGCTGTCTCTAATACTACACATGCTGTATGAGTTGTTCAGTGTTAACGAACCTGGGACCCCTGTATTTCTTCAGCTTTTCTTCAAAACTCCATTTGTACACATCACAGTTGTTTCCTGTCACTGCATGACATCTTGAAGTCATAGAAAATGCAGGTGTGTACCCAATTCATTTGTGATAAGCCATGTTTTTCACTTAAAGACCAGTTAGACATCTTTCAAAATCAGAATATGGCCCATATTCCTCTTATGCTCTTAATGTGGTATCATCTACCAGAGGCTGAGTTACAAATGAACGTGAAAGACAAAACTCTAGTGTAAAGCCACTGCTATAGAGCTCCGTGAAAGTAATTCTGAGGCAGCTTCTGACCAAAAATGAATCTAAGTCCTGCATTTGTATTGCGGGCTCAGACCAAGCAGGGTCTGTTCACTTTCTCTGCTGACGCCTTGGGTTTGTTTCAGACAAAGCCAGGCTGGATTCCATCCCAGTGGCACTGCCTGTACGTCTCACACCCACAAGAGGATATCCCAAGGCTGCGTCAGGCTGTAGACCTCAAAAGACTCAAAGGGAAGAACAGACTTCTTTTTACAGCATGCAGCTCCGTCTCATTCCCACAACTGTTCAACAAATGCTCTTTCCTTCATAGGAGATGTTTGGCTAAGTTGCCATTGAAGACATTCGTGTCCAGTTGAAACACAACACAGAACATTTTTTTTGCATGCTTGCAGCACCAGTACGCAAACTCAAGACTCTAACTCAAACACTAAGCAAATAATTTTTTTTTTCATCTCACTTGCCAAAAATTGTTTGGGGTTGACCGAAACCAAATAATTCTTAGTGTCTCCACCCAAAACAAAGCACTTCAATACTTCAATCTAACAAAAGGTTTCTTTCAAACAAAAGTAAATACAAAGCCTTTTGTTTTCCTGGGGAGTGGAAAGAGGAAGGGGAAGTACTTTATTAGCTGTTCTTTTTTTTGTGTGTTTTGTTTTTTGTTTTTTTAATTAAGGCTAGGTCAGCTTCTAAAATTAGAAATCTCTAAACAAACAAAAGAGGTTTTTTTTCCAACTATCAAGTCAAAACATTTTGATTTTCTCCTTTCCCTCTCAGAAAAAATATTAATGACCTAAAAATGCTTTTTCAGCAGGAAAAGATGAGACGGTTTCAGCCAGATCAACTCTCGAATTGTTGCTTTCAAAATAGAAAAGCCCTCTGCTGTGCTGCCACTCAATCTTCAGTCCACAGATGACCGGGATCAGAGATGCAGTTGGGTGTAGCTTGCAAAGTCATTGCAAAACAGTGTGTATGAAAGGCAAAATAGTCACAGTTTTCCATGCAGCCAGTGGGTGTGCAAGCGATTGCCAGGAGACAAACAAAGGTCAGAGCTGGCTCCCTACTGCCATCAGTTCCCATGAGGGCCTTCCTCAGGGTCCTCAGCTCTTCCAGTGAGCCAATGTATGACTCCTAGGTTGAAATGACAGGTCTTGGTAAAATGGCATCATATTGTATCTAAATACTGAACACTTTATTCTTTCTGCCTCTTCCCCTTCCAACTGGTAAACATCAGAGGGACACAAGATGGCAGTAGTTTTTTTGTTTTTCCTTTTTGGGGGGAAGGGTGAGGTGGCTGCTACACAGAAAGAGGCAGCTCTAGTGTGCTAACTTGGAATTAATTGCATGAACATACCTGGCAATTATCCAGTAACGAGCAGAGAGGAACAGAAATACAGAGAAGGCCTGTTTCTCCTCACTTATTCTCATCTGTGCATGGGCATAATGCTGTATGTCACCCAATGCATCTGGCAAATCTCATCTCAGCGTTAGGCAATATCTATAGCCACCTCTGCTCTGCTCAGACAGAGACGTCTGCAGTTAAAGGAGATGAATCCCACCCATTGAGAGATCCAATGGCTAATGCTGAAAACAAATACAGAAGCATTTGAAGTGTGCTCCCCATTCCCAAACACTTCATGTATTTTACCCAGTAATCATCTAATGCCAAAGGAGTAGGACATCCAGGAGCTCCAGCTGAGACATCCTGTCAACAGGCTGCAGGGCTTTGGTGGCACAACCACTCTCGCTTTTCTTCTTTCAGCCTGACGAGGGGAGATGACAGACATTTCTAGGTGGCCTTCTGCACCAACAGAGACAGAGGTGCTGTGCAGAGAGGTGGAAGCTCTGTGCACAGATCCCCTTGGGATGAGTGAAAAAAAAACTGAGTGTTCTCCCAGCACACTTATCAGACCATGGTCTTATCATCTGAAGGGTTGCCTCCTGAACTTAGCTGTAAAACAGGCACCACAACACTCAGATGAGAATAATTATAGGCAAACACAGTAACAGCACTCTCGGATTCCCAGGTGAAAATTATAATAAAGAACTGCATTCAGCTTTTGGATTTGGGCACATAATTCTACTATAATTCATCACTGGACACCTAAATCCTCAGCTTCTCCTTTGTATATCTGGACCTTAGTTTCTAACTATCTTAGTCAAAGAAAGGTTTGTCAGCTGTTTCTAGAGGAGTGGGAACACCCCATTTCTGGAGGTGTTCAAGAACCGTGTAGATGTGGCACTGAGGGACGTGGTTAATGGTCATGGTGGGGATGGGCTGGCAGTTGGACTGGATGATCTTAGCAGTCTTTTCCAACCTTAATGATTCTATGATTCTATGTTCATCAGCACACACAGAGAAACTTTCAGGCTGACTGCCACCTCCGGATGGGCCCATACCTTATTAAGTACAAGAACTGGCACAGATTGGAACTGTATTACAACCACCACAAGCTACACAGATACGAGAGGTGACAGTGCTCACAGATGTGGTACACTGGCTGGTAATTGTTGTGATGAAATTGTCCGATCTGATTGCTTTCTGTAAAAACAGCGGAATAGGAAGCATAAGTTAGCTGTAGCACCTCTATTAGCAGTCACACATGTCCCTTTAGCACTGTACTTCTGCTGACCTCCCCAAAAGTGCTCTTAGACACTAGTGCTATCCAACTGCATTGCAGTGCCTAAATGTTGCATGAGGGAAGGAGAAGTAGTAGGCACCATTTCCAGAAAGCTCATTATGGAATGATTACTTGAAATTATTTTGTTCTGGGAAAATCACATAGTCCAGTGGGACAACAGCTAAAGGTTAGGAGCTGCTGGAATTAAAGCACAAGTCGGCACTTCCAATGATCCTTTCCACATCAAACTTCAGACACAGAAACAGTATAAAGAAAGCTTCCAGGTCTACAGCGGAGTTATACAGTAGAGAAAGCTGCTTTTCAGGGCCAGAAATCTGGCTCTCTTAAGTAAGAACTACAGCTAAAACTTTTTTTGAAAGGCCATAGGAAAGCATATGCTAGCCAAGTTACCCCAAAATGTGAAGTCAAATAGACTGTAAGTTCAATATCACCAGGACTGGTGGGATTAAATCTCTGCCCAGAAAAATACCCTGCCTATATAATGGTGCAGGCAGACACCCCTGAACAGATGTGACCCAGAAAGGTCTACAAAATCTAGGGATGAAAATAGCAACCAGCCCTGAAATGAACAGTGAAAAGAAGGGAGGGGAAAGGT